>WBMZ01013798.1:0-155482 GCA_013400975.1 Atrichornis clamosus
AACAAAAAACCAAACCAAAAACCTCCAGCTGGATTTTTTTTATTCTCAATTTTAAAATTAGTTGAAAAACCTGGAAGACAAAATCACACACACAAGTTTAGAACCATTTGACACACTCCACTGAAGAAGATGCTTCGACGCATCTTCCGACCGCTGCACTTTGACGTTTGATTCTGGTGAAATGGGTAGCATCGTTGACCGCAGAGATCAGAATCTGCCTCTGCAAAACAAGACAAGGTGTTCATGATCAGGCACCTGGCAGCTAGGAGTCATTCCTACACCTGGCCTATAAATTTTCTACCTCCCCACCCATAGAAAATTATGAGCTTTATTGCTATTCTACCCAGCTGCGACTCTACATGGCAGGGCAGGGCAGTTCCAAGCCTAACTGGCACACGGGTGCACCAAATATAAACAAAGATTACATGAGGCCATAAGGCAATTCTCCAAAAGNCAAAAGCGTAATTCTCGAGCCCCATACACTTTTTCGGGTGATGGAACAACTGCAGTCACGTGAGGAGGGTCTAACACACCCCGTACAGAAGTCCAAAGGAAGGGCACATCAAAAGAAAGCACTACCAAAACTGAGAAGGAATATGGATGAGAACATCATCTGTACTTCTTCCCGTCTCAGAAAGTAAAAACGTAACGGTGCCAGACTAGGTCAGCGGGAGAAAGGGGGGGTGGTAAGGATGGGACACAGAAGAGAGACAACACAGACTAAGGGGTCCAGGACTCATCGCAGCTCCCACATTCGGAGCCGCTGGGAGAATTTGACAGTTCGTATGTATCTTTGTCTCTCTCTCACCCCCTCCCCATTCATTACTCTGTCACTCCAGTTGCTCAGCTGTCATCCACCTAAAACATTAAATTTATGTCTTACAACTTTTACAGTATGAGGCTTCACACATACACAGCCTCACGTGTGCACACACTACACGGAAATACTGTGCTTCTGGTTACACATACGGGCCCTGCCATGCTCGTCGGTGATCTTCTTAGGAGTACGCTAAGAGGCATCTTTCCTCACCCGGACAGGCAGAGGAGATCGTGCGCCTCCCCAGCAAGAATGACATCGTTTTCCCCTGAAATTTGTAGAGTCACGACTCAGACTTTGTCCCTGCCACCCCACGGTCAAATGAGCACTCCTCGGAACGCAGTGCTGCCGGAGCTCATCTCCCCTGCGGTGACCGACGGCCGCGGGGACGACGACGACACACGCAGCCGGAAGACTGCGGGCCGCATTTGCCGCCCGGCAGGCGGCTGGGACGGCCCGGTGCAACGCGCTGGAGCAGCGACCGGCGCGCGGCCCCGCCCGCAGCGAGCACGGGGAGAGCGGCGGAGAGGAGGGGGCGGGACCGCGCCGCGCGCCCGTCCCCGTGGCAGCGGGCGCCGCCCCCGTCGCTAGGGAAGTGAGGTCACGCAGTATGGTGGCTCCGGGCCGGAGGAGCTAAGCGGACCGCCGTGCGGGGAATCCGTGTCCATCCTGCTGGGGAGCTGCGGTGGCGGTCCTGTCTGTCTCGCTAGTACCGAGAGGCGAAACCAAAGCCGCGATGGCATCCGGAACCGCAGGACTGTGAGGCGTCAGAGCGAGAGCTGGCAGGCCGCGCAGAGCAACAGAACCGGGTCGCGGACGAGCCGAGCTGCCGCCATGGAGCTGAGGGTTGGGAACCGGTACCGGCTGGGCCGGAAGATCGGGAGCGGCTCCTTCGGGGATATTTACCTGGGTAAGGAGGATGGCTAGCTGGGGATTTAGCTGGCCGTGTTGTGGGTCTGTGGAGAACGCCGGGGGCCGAGGCGGGTCGGACAAGCACCTTGCTAAGGAAGCAGCAATAGTAATTTAATATTTCGTTGACATCATGTCCTAATTTGGAAAGCGCGGAAATCGGGAATTCTGGCTTACTTGGCTGCCTCTTCTCATTGTTGTCTAGTGACCTTGGGCACCGTTCACATCTGTAAAATGGTCATAAGCGTAAAAATCGCCTTATTTAAAAAGAAAAGGAAAACAAAACACATAAATCCTAAAAACTCTACAACCCCCCACATTCGGAAAAAAACGTTTTGGGAAAGAAACGTATATTAATTGTAGGGTTAAATATCGCTGCAGTGGACTCGGGAAACTTGCCGTCCGAGGGATGTTTCTTTTCTCCTGTGAGGCCTAAAAAAAATTGCACAACTACAGGTGATTAGGTTGCAGTAAAAAATCCTTCAGATAATCCTTATAGTTCGGCTAATCCTGTCGCTTGACTGTCACCTAATCGTGTTTGCTGTGCAATTGTAAAATGCACAGAATTGGAGTTATCTTTGCCTGTCCATTACTGTAGCTCTGTAACGTAACAGCTTACTGCTAATGCACAAATGGTGGGTTCAACAAGTTGCGAAAGCAGGTATTTTTAAAATGCTCAGTATATTCTGCAAACTCTCAAGCCATATGAAGTGGGTTAAATCCAAAGAAATGCAAATTGTATATTGTGTCCCGTAGACACAAGTACTCCGCTTTTGAAAATTGCGTTCACTTAGAAAAGCAAATCAAGAAGGGGAAGGTGGAACTTGCAGGGGCTAAGGTACCTTGACCTCATCTTTGCGGAAGGTAAAAAAAATGTCACTTGCTAGCATATGTGGTATGTTTGGCAGTGGATTCAGTGTGAGGTGGGTTTTTTATTTTCTAGACAGCAGTGCTTCATGTTGCAGGGCACAGCTGGCATTCCAAAATAGTTCATTAGCCAAAGCTGCTTGTCTGCAGATAATGAAATACCGGTTATCCATAATACAGATCATATGCCTGATGAAAAGTCCACATTTCTAAATGAAGGTATGTGGTTGTCTAGAGACAGAGAACGTGATTCTTTCTCTCTGCAGTGCATGTATGGGAGATTGAAGATGTGAGAAATTTTGGTTAAAACTTGTGCAAAAGTTCTTGTTAGCTACTGCTGGGACTTTGGGAGGCAGTTAAAATCTGAAAAGTCTTAGATGATTTGAAAAATTCTAACGTTTGACTACTGCTCAGAGAAATCAGTTTATATTATTGTATTTAAAGTGCAAGTAAAACCAACATTTTCTTTATTCATCACTTCTGTCTGTATGCGTGCAGCTCACACCGGTGAAGTTGCACAGAAAGTAATAGTTCTCTGTATATTAGCGTATATATTAATGCCATACTGAATTTTGCACAACAGATCCTCTGTTTCTTACATTTTTAAGATTTCTAAAGAACCATCATGAATTTACTTTCAGGGCTTACTGCAAATGTCATGTCTGAGCCAGTAACTAGCACAGAAATACGTGAATGGAAGATCCCGCTGGTGGCATAGGTTTATTTTTCCAGGGGAATTTTCTGTCTCTCGAGAATTGAAGCCTCTTGTTGAGCCCCTTGTGGTTTGCCTACCCTTATCTGGTAGAAGGGATATTCGAAAACTATGCTTTTTGTGATCATGAAATATGGTTGGTTTTTTTAAAAAATCAATTTCTGCTTGGTTGTTCAGACTGTATTTTAAGTGCCTTAAAATAACTTCTAAAGCTATTTCAGAAGTCACAAATTATTTTTAAGTACGCGTGCCTTCTGATAGCCCTCACTGAATTTGTAGATTACTTCGGTGTACATTCCCAGCTTGGTTTTATCCTTTGAAATGGAAGATTTGATTATTTTTGCCTGTTTCCAGTCCCCAGGTTTTATTTTAAATGTAGCTGCAAGGGTGTTGAAGACATTCCAGAGCAGAGGGGAGGGACTTCCTCCCCTTTCACCCCTTCATTTTCCCACCCTTTCCCTTTCTCCCTACTTCGGAATAAGAAGGCAATGACGCTGTTACTGGTATCATAGTTCTTTCATATTCTTTCCCATTCTCCTTCATACCTCAAAATTTGTCTTCTGGAATTTGGAATGGGGGTCTGTGGGACAGGATTTTGAAATGTAAGGCACTATTGTAATTAAATGAGTGTGGACAACTTAAAATAAAGTTTAGGAATTTACCTAAGTTACCTTCCAGAGGAAGGTATGAAAGAAATGGGTCCCCACATATTCTAAATCGTATAAAAGGTGGACAAGAGCGAGGGGATCAGAGTAAGCATTTGTTTTGTTGCCCAGACCACGAGGTCAAGTAGGTATGAGTCAAGAAGACATTGCAGTCGCAGTGTTTTCATGATTTCTTGCGTTATGTGTATATTTTTTTTAAGAATGAGTTTTGGGTTGTAAACTAATTAAAAAGAATATCCAAGGCCTTCCTTAGGGTAGGGGACTTTGCAATTACAAGTAAATTGGAATTTTGCATTTTAAAAGAAAATACTTTCACAACTTTAGTCTTTCTTTTTCACTGATAAATGGTAGCTTCTCATTATACTGCTTATTACTACTTTTTATTTTATGATTCTTTTCACAATACTTCTATCTCTCAAATATTGCAACATATTCCTCAAAGGAAGCTAAGCTTTTGGAGAAAAACACAGCTCAGTAACATGCAGTTATTTTAGAAACTTCGTTTCAGTATTAAGGTGTAGACAAAAGTCCCTACTTGAGGACAAGCAGTGGACCGCTTGGCAGAATGATTTCTATTTTTGTGCCCCTTTCATTGGTTTTGCTGGACTCAAAAATACTAATTTCATTATTTTAATACAAAATCTCTTGTCTTTAAGGAGAGGGCTTATACAGAAGCAGAGTTCAGGCTAAGGATCTTGACCATCTCAGTCGATAAAGACTTCTTGGGAAGAGCAAGTATGCTAAGAAATGACCTAGTAGATCGAGACCGTGGTCTGTCAAGTAGCAGTGCTGAGCAGAACTTGATCCCAGTAATACAGGTCTTGATCCTCCCACACAGTTTTTGCACTAATCAACCACAGAACTCTGCAGCCACCTATAGGGAGATATGTCTTTCAGTATACACAGACAGCAATTTGTGTCTGTTTTGGATCGTAAATTTTTTTTTAAAGCCAAACCGACCAGAACACCAAAACAAGCCCCATTGCTGCTGGTCACGCATCAGATGGTACGGTCTTTGGTCCACACGCTCCCTGATTTTGGCTCCTGTGGAACTCGGGAGAACAAGCTGTAAATGTTGGGATAATCGAGAAAGATCGGGAGTTTTGTGGTTCAAAATCAAGATTTTGTTGGACGTGGGGAGGTCAATATTAAAGCAATTCCTTCCTCCTCATATTGTTGATCTGTGCTTTCAAACCTCCGGTTTGATGTTCACCATAATTAATTTAAAGTCTAACAAAATAATACATTTGTGAAATGTGAAAAATACTAGATTACGTATTGAAGAGCTTTCGGTTGGTGCGACTGCACTGTGACCAAAGTAACAGTCCGGGATCCTGTCACCTATTGTGCTGGTTAAAAAAGAGTCGTATGAGATATACGTATGTACGGCCTTATATTTCTATTGTGTCTTCTGATTGTTCACCTTGAGTTGTGCTTATTGTATCTAGAGTGAGCTTCAGGTGTTTTGTCTATTTTTAAGGTGCATTGTGAAATGCCTAATAAATAGCTACCGGGGTGTCCTCTCAGAACAACTCAGTGTTCTGGCAACAGTGCCTTAATACTCATCTATGTGTGCAAATGGAAAGGCGTTTTATTAACCTAAAAAAAGATGCGTAGTCTTGCATGAGCTCAGATAATTTGGTGTGTTACCAGTTCCTTGCAAAGTGAACAGTCATGTCTCTTTTGAGGCATGGGATGTTAGCATGTCTTTGTTAGTGTTCAGTTATCCTGACTTCATGGATAAAAGCCTATAAAGCACTGAAATAGCTCCTTAATCACAGGAACAGGATTATGCAATTCTAAAAGTTAGATCAGTAAGTTAGTTCAGTACACTGTAAGGGTCAAAGGAAAAGCATATGGGAAAAGAATAGGTAGTCATGCATATCTGTCTTAATTGCTTTGTGTGACTCCCAAAAAGGACATTATGAAACTGGCAAAGGTACAGATAAGGGAAATGGGAAATAATATGCAGTATTAAAAATTACTTATACAAAGAATGACAAAGAGTTTTTTCACCCTGAAAAGAGTTAAGGGGAAGCGAGGTAGGGTAAAAGTGTATGCAATCTCAATCGTGAAAAAAGTGAGTATGAAAAGATTGTTTGCTGTTTCTTAAAAAAAACTAACAATAACTGAAATGACTAGTGTACTTCAAGTTAGGCTTTTAAAAGTGGGGATCAGATCAAACAGTAGGTGATGTACTTCACATGATCCTGAACCATGAGATAATGCAGAAGAGAGAGAGACAAATTCTGAAAGTAGAGAGACTTGCCAATATGTCCATAAAGTGTCACACATTTCCTTTTGCCATTTCCTGTTTTACTGTAGTTCATAAGTTGCTTGGCTGTGAGAGTATGTCTTTTCTTGACTGTTTCTTTTTAAGAATATCCGGTTTTCCCTACATATGTTTAAACTTTGAAAGTGAACAGGTAAGTCATTTTTTCAGTCATTTGATTCCTGAAACAAGAATTTAATGAGATTTTTTTAAAGTTTCTTGACAGTACAAATTCTTGATTCTAGGTAATCTGCCTTCCAACCGGATAAAATCACGAGGTGCCGGGATACATCCGGAGCGTGTTGAGATTTAGGGAAGTTGTAGTCTCTATTTCCAAGGTGTAAGAGGAGATTTGAATTCCTGGCATTTCTTAGGTTGGCAGGGATACGTGCCACACGTATAAATACTCATTCTGAGCATTTCCACCACAAACTGAAAGTGGAAATACACACCTGAGAAGATGCACTTGATTTTGTTTTGTTGGTTGGTTGGGGGTTTTTTTTAGTAGGATAGCAGCAATTTTGGCTTCTTGTGCTACAGTGTCTAATAATTGTCTCTTAAAAATCCTAGTCTTTTGGAGAGTATCTGTAAGGTTTCAGGAGAATTTTTAGATAATTGTGGCTGAAAGTACTTAATAATGTGTGGATGTTTGCCATTGAGAAATAGTTTGTTGATGTTTGTTTTGTTTAAGTCTAAGGAAATTTCTAAGGAAATGTATCTCAATTGTATTTTGACCACTGTTTAAATTCTTCTGGTTTTAGGAACTGATATTGCTGCCGGAGAGGAGGTTGCAATTAAGTTGGAATGTGTGAAAACCAAACATCCTCAGCTCCACATTGAGAGTAAAATCTACAAAATGATGCAGGGTGGAGGCAAGCAAATTATTTTCCTTCTTCAGAGATTTTAGTGCTTTTGCATCTTTGACGTATCTGCCACCTGAAAGTGGGTAATGTTCAGGATGTCTTTTGACAAATAAGGAGAAGGCGGGAAAGGTAGCAGAGGAGGTGAAGAGCAGCATCTCAATTCTGCAAGGAATGTAGAGTAGCAGTTCCAAATCCATGGCTACCAAACTTGGTGATAACCACTAAGATCCTCCACTGTTTCTCATGGTCCCAGAATATTAAAATGTTACGACCTTGTGCAATGTGAAACAAAGTTTGGTCCCAGAACCCTGATTTACATCTGATTCTCATGTATCGGTGAAAGATGGTAACCACTGTTTTGGACCATTTCACCTGACTTGCTTATTACAGGAGCACAATTCTAAACTTTTTATAATCAGGTTAATTTTTGTTGTACGTGTTAGTATTCTTCCCTCTGAGTTAAAAATATTTCCTTGCTGTGAGAGTTTAAAGACAAAGTGGCTTTAGTAGTGGGGAATAGGAGTGAAGTAACTTTGTAGCTACTGCCTGGTACTGTGCTACAATAACTCACTCATATATTTTGGAATTCTGGAAACCTAAGATTCCCATGCAGTTCTGAGACGTAAACCTGGTATAGTTAAGTTTTGCTTTTGTTTCATAGTCCCTTGAATTCTTCCTAAATGAGGCTATACTTTGCATAAAGATTACATTCCACACTGTATCTCAAATGCCAATCTTGTAGGCTTTGAAACTAAGTTACTTTCTAAGACCTTCTTCAGCAATAATATCTAGTGGTTTGTCAGTGTCTTTATTTTCCATTTGTGCCTTATTGCAGTCTTGGAGACTACATGAATATTAGTATTTGTAAAATGCTTAGGGTTCAAATCCAACAGAGATGCTTAATATTTTCAAGTTACAAGGTGAGTGCAAAGACTGGAAGATTTCTGGGAAAGAGGAAAAGGCTATTTTTAGACTTCTGTTGCCATAATTTTGTATTGATTCTGCTGGAAGTTAATCAAACACTTCATTTTGGAATGTCTGAAGGTAGCATAAAATATTAAGCTTCACTGTAAATGCAAACGTTCACAGTAATGACCTCCCTAGAATTCTCCTTAAGAGCCTTGAAGATCTGTGTATATGAACTGTGTAAATCCGATTGTTATGCTGAATAAATGGTTTCTATTTTTCTAGTGGGTATTCCCACAATCAAGTGGTGTGGAGCTGAAGGGGACTACAATGTTATGGTGATGGAGCTGTTGGGACCGAGTCTTGAAGATCTCTTCAATTTTTGTTCAAGGAAATTTAGTCTCAAGACAGTCCTATTACTTGCTGACCAAATGGTAGGAAACTGCTTTATTGATTTTGATAGTGTAATACGTTGGGATATTGACATTTTTTTGATAGCTCGTAATCAACTACATTTTATTTCTGTAATTTAGAGGTGAACAGGCTATATCATTAGAGAAAAAACTCAAAATTAGTTCTTTTTCTGGAAGTCCAAGCAACCCCATCAAAAGTGATTACCAATTCTTAAGTGATTTTTAAAAACTGGACGTGTACTGTTTGCAGACCAGGTGTTAACACTGCTCAAAGACTAAGAAATTTTCCCAAGAAAGTCTTTGGAAACAATTATAAAATAGACGTGGGCAAAGAGCTGGAAAGGTTTGTCTGTTGTCTTGTAAATTATTTTCTCTGTAATGCACTTATATTTTACGGTAAAAAGAGGATTTGCATCTTTTATTTTTGAGACAGAATTGCTAGTGTTTTTGTAAAAATGGTGTATGCCTAGTCTCTCGACAATGATGTTTTTTTGTTGTCTGTGTTCAGATTAGTCGAATTGAATACATTCACTCTAAGAACTTCATCCACCGAGATGTGAAGCCAGATAACTTCTTAATGGGCCTGGGGAAGAAGGGCAATCTTGTCTACATAATAGACTTTGGACTAGCAAAGAAGTATCGAGATGCTCGAACTCACCAACATATTCCATATCGTGAAAATAAAAACTTAACAGGAACCGCCCGTTACGCATCCATCAACACTCATCTGGGAATTGGTGAGCTGGGGAAAGCAATAAATAGAAACTTCAGAAGTGTCGATGCATGTAATTTTAGTGCAAGTGGTTGTTGCTTTGTGGAGGCATAGAAGACAGTGCCTGTTTTTGGCACTAACAGTGCGACATGCATGGCTTTGCGTCTCTCGATCGGGTGGGATTCAGTCAGTTTGTAATGCTCAGGAATGAGCACATTTTTTAGTAACTGCAAGGATAATAGGCTGCTTCTTGTACTGAATGAGTTTATCATGGGCGTAGTAGCTTTCAGCTATCTCTTGTTTTTGTAAGGATTGTTACGACAGTTTTGTTGCACTTTCTTTTGTTTTTCCAGTAGAAAATGAAACCTAATGAGTTCACTTTTCTATGCTGTTGTAGAGCAATCTCGCAGAGATGACTTGGAGTCCTTGGGCTATGTACTGATGTATTTTAACCTGGGCTCCCTCCCCTGGCAGGGACTGAAAGCAGCAACAAAGAGGCAGAAATACGAACGTATCAGTGAAAAGAAAATGTCTACACCTATTGAGGTTTTGTGTAAAGGATATCCTTGTAAGTTACTCTTCTGTGACACTAGGCCTACATGTTCATGTTTTAGCGGTACTTGTCTTTTCTTTACATTAAATTCTACTACTCCTTTTCACCACCTCTCTCCATCCTTCCCTCTCTCTCTTCCTCCCTCCCTGCCTCCCCTTCCCCTTCCTTAGCCCCCATGATTGGGCACATCTGTGATAAAAATACCATGCTCAAGACTGGGATCTGTTCGTAGAGCATCTCTAGTGATACCTTGTCTCAAGTGCCGCGGTGCCCTCAAGGTGAAGGGTAGCTTGGCTTCTGGTGTGGGCATGTGTTGGCTGGATAACTCGTAACAGACGAATAGCATTTTAACAGACTGCCCATGTCTCTTACCTGTGTGGGTACTGTTTCTTGGATGAATCGGATTGTGTAGTCAGATGCATCTCTTACCTATTGCAGTCGTATAACTTGGCAATTATCATCCCAGGTTGATCTGGTTTGGCCTGCTGACGGTTAGCATTTGTGAGAGGCATAAGAATACCTCCTGTATCCTAGTACCACGCATCAAAGCAGTTCTGTTTCTCAGTTTGTTATTTACACTGAAACAATAAAAAGACATTTTTGAGTCTTGAAAAATGATATTTAAATCTGTCTTAAAACTTATTAGCGCTAGCTGTCATCAGAGAATATTTTAATTTCGCAAAGAGTTCTGTCTCTTCTTTCCGCCCTCTTGGCTTCGACAACTAGTTACAATGCCAAGAATTGCATATTTTGTTTGGGCTGTATGAAAATTCGTCACTTTTGATGTGTTTCAAATGTTGCTTCATACGTGTTCCTTTACATTCATGAACTATGTTTTTTCTCTGGGATTAACAGGCAGGGAAGAAGAATCAACTTCTCTTGTGCCATTTGTTAGAATTTCTTTCTTAATGTAAATTAATATATTATTTCATCTGGAAGCTAGTATTTTGATACCATTACTTTCTCTGGTGCACTGAATATGTGACTATTCTTTTTTTTGGTCTGTAGCTAATACTTTGCTTGCCATTTAAAAACAAGTGTTCAGACTATTGTCAGTTAAAAATGTAGCATGGCTTACATGGGAAATTTACGAGTCTCCTAGTTTTTGCATGTTTTGTGAGGTAGCGGATATGAATCTTTATGTGGCTTAACAAAGAAAATGCTATTCCGTGTCCCACAAGAAATTGTGTTAAGTGTATCCAAAGCAAAGTTTTAGACCTTTCGTCCCTCACCAACTGTTGGTTAAAGATCTATTCTTTAACTGTTGGTAAAGAACTGTACTATTGGAGCCTCTCTGCTGTTGACAAATGAGATCTTTGCCTTCTTTGTGATAGAAAAATAATCTATGTTTCAGGGTTGACTTGATAGATGGGTTATAGTGTTCCCTTCGGTGGATTTCTAGTATTCCATCTTTTTCTTCTGTGTAGGAAATTCCCTACTTTTTGGGTTCGGGGTGATTTGGGGTTCTTTTGATTCAGAATTTTAAAAAGCAAAGGTAAAGCTGAGGATAAAAATCAGGCTTTCTTTAATTACAGCTGAATTTGCCACATACTTGAATTTCTGCCGTTCTTTGCGTTTTGATGACAAACCGGACTATTCCTATCTAAGGCAATTATTCAGAAACCTCTTTCATCGACAAGGGTTCTCCTATGACTATGTATTTGACTGGAACATGCTGAAATTTGTGAGTAGCTCACAGAGCTTTGTAAAACTTGTTGATTTTTAATGTTTTTTTACTGCATTGTCAGTTTTGAGTATCTTAACTGATACTGTAAGATTGTCTTCCATTTTTCCTCCTGGCAGGTCTGTTATATAGACAAAAAGATCAGGAAATGAGGAAAGGCGGGAGATACAGGATTCATGGTATAAAGACTGAATGACAACCAAGTTGAAGTTATATGGTTTTAAATGTGGAAGGCTTCTTAGATAGATCCTTTAGGGCAGTCACCAGGGCTAGATTGTGGAATCATTATTTTCTCCCACTGTGATCTTCAGCATGGTTCATTTGCAGCTGTTGAGGAGGTGTCCAGCTGTCATAACAGTATGTGCATACATTAGCATTTTGAAGACTATCCCAGCAGTTGTATGAACAAAATTTATGGCAGTTGCCAAGAAATTTCATCAAAATAATTTATGCCCTATCAAACTTCAGTTCACACGTTGTCCCATTCTTTCTTTTCAGTATTTTTATCCAAACGTATAGTTTGTAAGCTCAATAATCCCCCAAGTTGTTCACTAGTCTTGACCCGTAGGGTGCAAGCAGAGCGGCTGAAGATGCCGAACGCGAAAGGCGAGAACGAGAGGAAAGATTAAGACATACAAGAAATCCAGCTGTGCGTGGCTTACCCTCCACTGCTTCTGGCAGGCTAAGAGGAACACAAGATGTAGCTCCTTCTACTCCCCTTACCCCAACTTCACATGCTGGTAAGTAAGCAAGTACCTGGATTAGGTGCATCTTGTAGACTACTCTAATTTGCAGTTTGTCTCTGGGCAGAGTTTGGCTTTTTTGTTGAGTTTTTCTCTCGCTTGCTTTTTAGCAGATTGAAGGTAATAGTATATGCTCATTGCCTGCCAAGTGACGCTTAAATTTCTGTGAAATGTCAAAGGCCTTGATTTCTCTTGTTTGGTGCTGTGGAATTTTGATGTGCAAACAGCAAGAGTAATTTTTCCAGTGACCATGTTAAAATCTCATTTCTCATTATGAGAATCTAATGCAGTTTTTCTCACAGCCAACACCTCTCCTCGGCCAGTATCTGGTATGGAACGAGAAAGGAAAGTGAGTATGAGATTGCATCGTGGTGCCCCAGTCAATATCTCCTCGTCTGATTTAACAGGCCGACAAGATACCTCTCGCATGTCAACTTCACAGGTAAAAAAAAATAAATCTGTGGATTGAAAAAAATGAGGGTGATTTGCTAAAGTTAATGAGCCTAAAGGACTTACCGGGTAACTGATGTGATCTCATCCTGTCTTTGCAGATGATGTTCATTCGTATAAATGCTTTATACGAATTAGCCTGAATGATGTGGCTGTAAAGAAAATTTTTTTTTTTTTTTTTTTTTTTTTTTTTACCTTGACAGCAATGATGGGATGCAAAATTCTAGAGATGCAGCATTTTTACCTCCAATTATGGGACTTAGCTCCTTTACTCATTGAGTTTCCTATATCTGTTACCAGTGAAGAAGCAGAGTAAGAGGCAGTTGTGAATCGTGTTTCCAAATCAACAGAGCAGACAATATTGGTGCAGAAAAGGCAAGAAACAGTTGGTAAAGGATAGGAAGGTGCAATAGTGAAGAAATATTGTAGTGCACTGCTCTTAATTCAGAGCTGATAAGAGGCCACCTACGTGGATGACAGATAGGTTGCAGAAGGCTCATTTGAAGTGAATGGCAGGAGGATGAATTTGATAATGGCTCATAGTCAGCACTGAAATCATCCTCACCAGTCACAGCGACTTAGCAAAGAGATGTTAGAAATCTTTCTTTTTAAGACTGACCGTGTTTAAATATGTTTTTAACTCCTTATGCTATAGCTGCAACATTCTCTTCTCAGCATATTCAGAGTCTTGTCCCGAGCAGTGTGTGGCCTGGCTTGGTACAGTTTACTTTCAGTCTTTCTTACAGAATGGGAATCAGCCAAACTATAGACATTCTGCAACATTACTGAGAAAGCAGTGTGTTACGGGAACCAGTGCAATGACCTCGGGGTTTTTCCATCATGCCGCAATGCTGTGCTGGAGTTCTAACTGCATCATTTTTGCAGGGGACTCATTCCTCATTGACAGAGTGCATTGGCAAAAATTAGCTCGGTTCCTTTTAGCTTTATCACTTAATTGGCAGAGTTAATTATTTTGGATAGTATATGTTCTTACATATGAAGTCTTTCTGATAGAACAGCTTTTTAGGTGGGACCAGGTGGATATGTCTAATGATGACTGAGAGTGAACTGGGATGGAGAAACAATTCTTTTGTAATAAAGATGAAGTGGGAGTTTTTGGGGTTTTAAGCTGAATGAGTTGTTTCACCATGTAGCTGCACAGATACTTGTGCTTGCACAAGAGATGAACAGTTCAGGAGCAGAAATGACTGGAGAAGAATAGGGGATAGGTGAGGTTTTCTGCATTGGCTTTGGTGACAAGTTTTGCCATTTTAAACTGTTCAGTGAACTGCAATTCCTGCCACCAGAAATTCTCACATTGAAATATTTTTAAATAGTATGAAAACAAAGAGGGTAGAATCATGCATAGTTAGGATCTTGTAAATATGCATAAATACCTGATAGAAGGATGTAAAGAAGGTGCAACCAGACTCTTCACAGAGCTATCCAGTGGACAGACAATGGACAGCGGGAACAAATTGAAATACAGGAAATTCCATTTAGACATACGAAGGAACTTTTTTTACTGTGAAAGTGAGCAGGGACTGTAACATGTTGCCCATGTTGTGGAGTCTCCCTTTTACTAATCACTTGGAACCCAGTTGGACATTGTCCTGGGTGGCCTGCTCTAGTTGAGTGTGCTTTGGGTAGTGGAATTAGACTACATGATTTCCAGGGATCCTTTTTGACCTTGGGTCTTCGGTGAGGCTGTGATGCAGAGTTCTCCCTGAACATTTACTAAAATGCAAGGATGGTTTCCTGGAAAAGTATATATGCCCAGGGTTTGTCTCTGGCATTCTGAGCAAATCTCGGATGCTTTGTCTCTGACAAATAAGTAATAACAATAACAGAAATAAATGCAGCGATGCTATTTGACTGTGTTAGGAGAGAGTACATCCTTAATCTTTTTGCCAGGTTCATGACACGTCACTCAGCGTGCAGGTGACACTTCTCTAAACATTTTAAGATGGGAGTAATACAAGGCAGCTTGCAGATACATTTTGGTTCTGCCTACCTTGTAAAATGTGAATACTGTGAGAGCTGTGGAGTTTTTCTGGGTAGTCTGGAAACATCCAGATGTGTAATTTGTGATGTGGGCCATCAGTATAGTCTGGCTTAATTGTACATTTCCACACCAGCCCTTCTTAACACTTGGCTCCAAGTATAGGATCACTTGGTTGACTTCTTTACAATTCTAACAGCAGCCTGATCGGGATCTTCTCTGTCTGAGTTAGATAGAACTAATCATTCATTGTCCACTGTATTCATTTAGTTCTTAAGACGGTGAACCACTGCTGGTATCTGCTCATGGTGACTGAATAACAGCGTGTGACTGTCGTATAATTTAAACAGATTCCCACGGGCCTGTAGGAATTGTAAGGCAAGAAAGATTTGCATCGAGAATGGGTTGGGTTGGAGGGGACCTTAAAGATCATCTCATTCCAACCCCCCTGCCATTGGCAGAGAACCTTCCAATGGGCCACATTTCTCACAGCCCCATTCAGCCTGGCCTTGCACATCTCCAAGAATGAGGAGTCCACAGAGTAACCTGTTCCAATGCCTCACGACCCTTACAGTAGAGAATTTCTTCATAATATCTAAATCTACCCTCCTTCAGCTTAAGGCCATTTACCCTTGTTCTATCACTACGTGCCCTTTCACATGCCATGTGAACAGCCCCTCTCCAGCCTTCTTGTAAGCCTCCTTTACGTACTGGAAGAATGTTCTAAGTTCTTCCCAAAGTCTCCTCTTCTCCACGCTGAACAGCCCCGACTCTCAGTCTGTCTTCGTAGGAGAGGTGCTCCAGCCCTGTCATCAACAGTCGCCCTGTCATTAACTTAGTGACTCTCCTCTGGACTCATTCTAACATGTCAGCGTTGTTCTCGTGTCAGGAGCCCCAGACCTGGACACAGTACTCCAGGTGGGATCTCACGAGAGCAGAATAGAGGGGGAGAATCTCCTCCCTCGGGCTGCTGGTCACTTTTCTTTTGAAGGATGCGGTTGGCTTTCTGGGCTGCAAACGCACATTGCCGAATCACGTTGAACTTAGCATCCATGAACACCTCTAAGTCTTTCTCCCCAGGGCCAGTCTTGATCCGTTCTCCATACAGCCTGTACTTAACGCTTCATTTTGACCCGACCCATGTGCAGGACCTCACACTTGACCTTGTTGAACTACATGAGGCCTTCCAGAGGCCCACTTCTCAAGCCTGTTAACGTCCTTCTGGATGGCATCCCTTCCCTCCGGCGTGACAGCTGCATCACAGAGTTTGTTGTCAGCAAATTTGCTGAGGGTGCAATATATCCCACTGTCCATGTTGCTGACAAAGGTGTTGAACAGTGCCGGTCCCAATACTGACCCCTGAGGAACAAACACCACTCGTCACCGCTTTCCACTTGGACATCAGCTCACTGACCGCAATTCTTTGAGTGCAACCATCCAGCCAATTCTTTATCCACCGAGTGGTCCGCATGTCAAATCCACGTCTCTCCAGTTTAGAGACAAGGATGTTGTGCGAGACAGTGTTCAATGCTTTGCTCAAGTCCAGGTGGGTGACGTCTCTTGCTCTTCCCTCGTCCTCCACTGCTTAACCCCGCTGTAGAAGGCCGTCAGGCCACAGTTTGTCAGGCGCGATATACCTTCAGTGAAGCCATATTGGCTGACACCAAGCACCTCCTTATTTTCCATGTGCCTTAGCATAGTTTCCAGGAGGATCTGCTACATGATTTTGCCAGGCACTGAGGTGAGATTGGCCTGCAGTTCCCTTTGTCTATTTCCCTTTATGAAAACGGGGCTTATGTTTCTGCTTTCCCGCTCAGTGGGAGCTACACTGGACTGCCGTGACTTCTCGACTGTGACGGAGAGTGGTGTAGCCCCTTCCTCAGCCTCTTCCCTCAGGACCCATGGATGTATCTCGTCAGGTTCAATGGACTCGTGCACTTTCAGGTTCCTTGAATGGTCTCAAACCTGGTCTTCTTCCACAGTGGGTGGTTTTCATTTTCCCAATCCCTGCCTTCAGTTTCTGCAACTTGGGTGGTGTGGCTGAAATACTTTGCATAGACTTAATCTTAAAACACTTCCACTTGAGCTTGTTACAGAAAATTCACTTTTCATTTTCCCAGTTCTCACTGACTCCCTAGCAGGCAAAGACGGCTCAAGTTGCAGGTTTTCATAGCTTATGCTCTTACAGTCTCCATAATATTAAAGTCGTTCTTCTATAATCTAAATTTATCTGTAGATGTTAACGAGGTTACCAGTTAAAGCCGTGAGTTTCCAGTTATCTTTGTACCTTGTTCTTAGTCAGGAAAACCTAAAGTATTCAAATTACATGGCAAAGGCATTAAAGAGAACTTTGGCTAGATGCAAGAATATAGAAAGTCATCCATATCACTTCTTATCAAGAGAACCCCATAAAGAAGAGCAATTGTTTGTCCACGTCTGTTCCAAGTATGTTAGTTTCCTTACAAAGTCTTAAGCAAATATGCTACCACTGTTTCTTTTTCAGGAAGTGCTTAAGCCATACTCCTGGTAGAAAGCAACTTTCAGAGTTTGACATGCAGATCTGCAAATGTCATCTGTTAAGAATTACATTTGCTAAAGCTCTTATTTATAACTTGATAAATTAGTTTTGTTATTTTATGTATTTAGATGCCTTGGTTTGGTAAGGCAACGGTGCATCCGTAACCTCCACCTCTGTTCATCTAGAGGAAGGGCTGCTGCTTGTTAAACTCTGTCCAGTGGAATGTGCAGAGGTTAAATAATGAAAGCTACTTTCCTCTAAGTAGAGCTCCTCAGGATGACTCTGCACTTCTTTCTTTTTTCCTGATTGAGTTCTGATCAGTTCAGACTGAAACTGAAAAACTAAGGCCGTGAATGTAGATAATAGGAACCAAAATTCCCTTATGGAAATTAGGCATGCTCAGAGAAATTTAATGCTCGTGGAAAAATGGTAATTGGTAAGCATAGTAACATAGGTGTCATTTATTCCCCACATCCAAGACACTGTCCACATAGCACCTAAGTCGTTCTCATTAAAAAGACATGCACTTTCTAACACTAAGTAACGAGTGTTTATTGGAGTAACAGCTACCATGTCCATAAAATGATTCGTGAAACTCCAAATGTTTCTAACTGAATTATGTAAATTCTGTAGCACACGTTTTTCAGTACTTTTCTGGGTTATATGAAGTGAATGCAACAGCGAAAAACCTGCAAGCTGTGAGTTGATGGTGATAAACATTAGTGAGAGTTCAGCAGTCAAGCAAAGCCTACTCAAATAAAATGTGTATTACTGCAGTACTCCAAATTCTGGTTAGGATGAAGGAGAGGAGGCAGGTGTATTGTTGGAGAGGTTAGTGTGGTGTCATAATGAAAAGGCACAATTTCCTCCTTTAATTTGTATGATACAGTAATGAACAGAAGTGGAGAGGTTGTTTTGTGTCATTAATGAGATGGATTGGGAAAACAGATTGTACAGCTCAAGAGTTTCAAATCTACTTCTGTCTGAAAGGTAAGAGAACATCTGGAGTTAGTTCCTGTAGTATTTGAGAGACAGTGATTTTAACAGGAATTAATGTTTATGCAGAAAACATGCAAAGAGCCTATTGCTTAAAATTGAAACCACTCACGTGTAAAGAAAGGCAAATTAGAGGTCTAAGTGAAGGTAGTTAGGTTACAGAAACAACTTCTAAAATAAGTAGATCATCTGTCCTCTCTGCATCAAAATTGGATTAATTTCTAAGCGGTGTATTCAAGTCTAAAGAAAGCCTAAAGTACGAGTCTGTGTGCAGTGAAGGGTTGTGATCTCCATTGGACAGAAAATCACACCAGCTGTTAAAAGATCCTTCTGCTCTTAAGCTCTGTAAGTGAATTGTTCCCTAAGTCTCCTTTACACGTAGTTTTTAAACGTTGAGACGTGTAGTAAAGGAGGTAGTAAATGAAGTAATGAGTATTCCAGTTAAAACTACTTTGAATCAGTTCTCAGTCCACAATTGCACAGACTGCATCCTGAAAGCAGTGATCTTCTCAAGAGTCTAGTTAATGGGTGAGTAGCCTTCATTTCCTTTGACAAAAGGTTCAGTCTGACTGCTTGTGGTTACACAGTAAGTGGTTTAATTATTTTTTTTTTGGATGTAACATGTTCAGCACCCAACAATCAAGGCTGTGGCAAATTTCTACTGGTAATAGACACATTCTCTCTGTAGTTGGAAGAAAAGATTGAAGCGCTGCACCGAGAAATATTAAACCTCCTTGACAGAAGTGTTTAAAAGACTTTAGCCAGTACTGGTGTTGAACAACTTAAGTGTTGTGCCATACTTCAGTGCTTCTGCATTTCCATTTCCTCATCAGCAATTCTTCCTCCGTATACCCATCTTAATAGGCGTCATACTCTGCGTTGTTCTTCTGACCCTGTCAGCTTCCTTTGAAGATTAATGATTTGTTCCTTTTACGTGTCTCTTAATATGATGGAAATGTCTTACAGAAGTCTGAAATCAGAGCTTCTCAAAAGATACAGTTGCTACTGCAAGTTCGAGTTGGATTTTTGTTAGACATCTTTATTTATTGGGGCAGTGGAACTGTTACAAATTGCTGTCTTTTCCCCTACCTCAGAATAGCATTCCTTTCGAACACCATGGCAAGTAGCTGCTCGTCTCCTTTCGTTGGAAGGCAGCACTGGGTGAGTGCATCTCATTAGACACCAAAACTTTGGATGGGGTGGGGGAAAAAACTCTTTGGAAACATCCAACTTTGCTTCTTCTACTCATGTGAACTCGCAGTTGAATCAGTGCCTTCTGGTCAGATGCTTGATGAAGCGTTGATTTTTCTCTAACTTAAAAGTAAATATCCTTCCAAATATTGAGTTATTGCTGCTGTTCCGCTTGGACTCTTAAGCAGAATTGACAAAAATAGTGACTTAAAAGGTCCCTAAAATTGTCAAGTATCAACAATAAAATAAAATAACCAAGTCTAAATTTTAGCTGTTTGAGAATTACGTGTCTTTCCAGGGATGTTGATGCAGCAGTATGTCATCCATTCAAAACCAGATCTGCTTCAGAATCATAAAAGCAAAATACTTGTATGAAGATTCAATTGACAGTTTTACTCAAATGAGGCTCTGTCTTGTCTTGTCATGAATGGAGCGTTCCACGACAGCTGTATCCGTTTTTCACTGGTTTATATTCTTCTCCCTGCCTTATGAGCTCTCATTTTTAAAATATCCAGATCTATTCAGATCTATATTTGAAAAAACGTTCACATACTACGGAGAATAGTTGACTATGAGCATCTCGGAGGTAGATGGACTTGGATTTGAATATGTAGAAGTCCTTTCCACTGTTCAGTGTAGTAGAAGTTTCTGCCTTTCTGTGTGCAGCTTTTGGCTTTTTAGTCTGTGCTGCTTTTGGCAATAACAGGTTTCATATGAGAAATAACAAGTTTCACTGGGAATCTGAACCTTAATGGCTGAAGGATGCTTTTCCTGAGTATTTCAGGAGTTTCTTTGCTTTGCTTCTTATTTAAAAAACGGCTGTGAGATTTTTCTGTTCCTTAATAAATTCTGTTGTATAACTCTTGTCTGCTGTCTCACTTCCTCTATAAAGCCTAAGCTTGCATTAATCCTGTATCTGTAGTGGGTGAAGAATCCTGCTATTCCTCTTCTGTTTTTAACTTCTGCTTTGTGTGCTTGGCTGACTGTGCACAAGCTGCTTACTGAACAGTTTATAACATTAAAAAGATCCAACTGTAAATGGCAGCTTAACACTTTAAAGACCAATTATCAGATCTAAGTAATGAAACAAAAACATGTATATAAAAAGGCAAAAAAGCAAACCTAAAGCTTTGCATTGAAAAGCATGTGTGTGGGAGACACGCAGATTCTGGTCTGCATGCAGGGTTGTGCCTGCATTGGTTGGCCTTTATCGTATGCCTTAGTATTTGTAGCTGCTTACAGCCAAAATGAATACCGAATACTGATCCAGCTACTTAGATGTTTCTCGCTTCTTAAATTGCGGAGTTGTATGGTGGTTTTTGGCTTTCACCGTGAAAGTGGTATTGAAATCATGCTACACTCCTAGTGTGGTAGGTCAAGCTGTGGAAATAAATGAAGTATCTTTTAACACAATGTTCTATGAAAAGTGAAAAGCTATTGGAAATAATGAATTTTTTTAAACCTTCTTAATACATTTTTTCAAAAAAAACCATAATTACCCGTTGAGTCTATTACTGTGCATCGGTAGTGTTTTCATCTGGTTGGTTCTTTCTTCTGTGCATGTTTATGCTCTGCCTACTTTTCTTCAAAACATCCCCTGTGGCCAGAAAGGTAAATTTTCCATGTTAGCTTCCGATAAAATAATAAAGTATTAGGGAACTTCTTGTAGCTACAGGTGGGTGTGAAATACTGTATTGCTCATTGGATTTTAAATTCACACAGTTTTGGCAATGAATTGTTTAAAAGTACATTGCGACTCTTATATGTTACCTGGAAGGATATGTGCTGATGTTGTCTTGTTTTTTGGCTTTGGTAGATTCCTGCTCGGGTAACTACCAGTGTTCTCCAGTCTGCTGTGCACCGATGAAAATTATTTTGCCATGGAGGGCAGATAATGCATGGCTGATCTCCCACGTTACCAATGGCTTTACTAGCAAAAATATCCTAAACTAGAGCGGAAATTGGAGTTCTCCATGTGACCTCAAAGGCACTTGGAGGAACATGCACAGACTCCAGCAGCTGCCATTACAGGACGCTTTTGCCAGAAACCCAATGACCTTAAGAGAACCCTGTGGTAACAGGGCTGGAAAAGAAAGATGGTTTACAGAGTTGACCGCCTGTTACTGGATGGCCATTTCAGTTTTCCCTCCACAGGCGGCAGACTTTACTCCCTTTTTATTATTCTACTGTAACTATAAATCTTTTACTTGGTTTAAGAAAGTTTTTTGTATCATTTTGCTAAAATTACTGGCTTAATTCTCTGTAAAGAACTCTTGCTTCTGTCCGATTTAAAAATGTAGACTATAAACAAGCCTGAACTAAAGACAACGACTTGAAATTTCTTGTTTAAAAGATTAGTCTGCCAGGGAACATGTAAATGAATCAAAACCATCTCATGTTACTTAAATTGTTTACTTTCATGTATTGTCCCATTCTGACCGAGTCGGTTTTCTCATGAAATTTTTGAACTGTTTCTTTTGGTGTTTGCTGTCTTCACTCACACTGGACATTTAACTTTCTGTGTAACACAAAGGAATTTTTAATACTCATTCTTTTTCATAAAAGAGGAAAACTAAATACCCTGCAGGAGAGTCTTAAGTATAGTAGAGATTGTAATGATGGATTTCTTTTTTGTAAAGAACACGAAGGACAAAGTGAAAGACTGGCACTTGAGGGATTTAGAATTAGAAAGCTTGTTCTTTCTCTCTGGTGGGTTTGGGTGAATGGATGCTTTCAAATACAGTTTTTAACTGGGAAAATTTTGTTTCCTCATCTTTGAGGCTGGTTAGCTTGGAGGCTATTACAAGTGCGAAATAGACGGAGTCTTCAGTGAATTTGCATGTTTCATTCAGTATCCACATGTTTATAAATACATACATTGATTTAGGCCTTCTGTTACATGCCAAGACTCAAAAAAGGAATTCTTAAAAATAACCAAAAAGCTAAACACCACACCCCCAAACATAGCAACCTATTCTTGCTGTGACGTCCTGAAAATTTTTACAATTCAGATGCATGCCATATTTAATTATTAACTATATTCTACCTGAGTATGCTCAGAATCACTAGCTAGGCATGAGTGACTCAACATGCTCAGGTTGTTACAGGTGTTGTTGCCACCTGTGGTTTATGAAGAATATGGGAAAATCTTCATATTGTTTGTTACCGTAAGTGATCTCATCAAAGTAGGTCTTCTCTCCTCACGGTACTTGGAACAGTATCAGAACTATCGTGACTGAAATAATGGGAAGTTCTGTGTTGGAAATGAAAGTATATAGAGCGATTTTATTTGAACAGTGAGGTACTCCCAAGAATTCTTCCCTGCTTGGAAACAAGTTTCTAAAAGTGTATCGGTCCTCAAATTTTTATGGAGAGTAGTTTTTATTGTTTGGGTGTTTGCAAATTCTTTTTTTGTTCCTCTCAAATGTCCACATCCTATGTATTATCATTCTTCTTTGGACGTTTTCATAACATTTGCTATTTACTCATCTGGGTCACACTGGGAAAGTTTTTGTTTGGGGAGAGGATAGTGGAAAAGCTTGAGAATTTGATTGACTGATAAGTTTGCATAAGAGAATGATTTCCTCAGTTACTGTAAACCTTGATATTTTAGGCATGTGCACTACCCTTTGAGCAGTTTTACACTTCTGTGCTTTCCTTGTAAATATCTGTGGTTAATAATGTGATGTATGAGGGACTTACAAAAGCAGCCTTTTTATTTTCTCTGTATCTGGGCCATTAGATTGCTGTACTATACTTAAAAGTTGACTGCAGACTTCTAGAATTGTACTCACTTGTGGGCAGTTTTTGTCCTGCATAATAGTTAAATTCCATCATGCAGAAAATAGTTAGACTATCTATATAAACCTGTGTATTGAAAACCAGTATCTCAAAGCACTTCATTTGTACTACCACTGTATTTGTGTACTTCAACAGTTGTGTAAATACATTCATAATAACTTCTGTTCTTCTTTGGTGTAACTTACTGACTTAAAATGGATCCTTACCTTTTACTTGATGCAACTTCTTTTCTTTTTTTCTTCTTTTAAGGTGTTTCTGTACCAACAAAGAATATTGTCAGTTGCAAATATTTGAAGGTAATTGTCTTGGTACCAAAACTTTCACTGAAAGATTTTGGCAGTTTTGTAGTTACGATCAGAATACAGCAGTTGGGGTATACAGGAAGACAGAGACAGCATTAATTGCTTTGCTCACAGAAAGCATGTCTTCTTGTTGCTTTAAAGGTAAATGTTTTTGTTTGAATATTGCTTTTTTTCCTAAAGCTTTTTTTTCTCTAGAAATGCTTAAGCTTATCAAGTAATGCATGGTATTGATGTGGAAGTACAGTAAGAGAATTGACACTGGATCGGTTATGGGAGCTAGGGTAAGAGCGAGAAAAATAGTGAGCTCTACCACAATGCCCTGTACAATAAAATCCTGGCTTTTGCTATGTGATTCTCAAAAGTCTGTTATTATCTGAGGGCAGACGCACCTTCAGTAATCCTCTATGTTATTAGCAGGCTTCAAAAGTTGGAAGGATATTTTAATTTATTCTCGTAGTTTTCATTGAGAACTGGCTGTATGCTTTTATGTGGAAAATACCACCTATGCTGCTGTTTTACATAATCTTGAATAGTTACAGAGTCCTTGAGTTCTTTGTGGTACAAGTACTTTAAAAACAATTGAAAATAAATCCTCTGCTTTAAGAGGGATATTAAGAGAAAACATTTAAGTCCGTATATTCTGTGTTATCAACTTCCTGAAAATACTCGAAACATCCCATGGAGGAAGGCACGTATAACTCATCTTTTGTTCTCCAGTGGGGAAAAATATCATAAGTACAAGTATTTGTCTTTGTTTCCCCATGTCCCAGAGCCCTGAGTCTAGCATTGGCTAGACCAGCGCGTGTGTTCATTTCGGGAATACTTATTTTCTCTTTGTAAAAGAATTAAATAAAAAGTTACTTATTTTATTCTTTAACATTTGCTTTACAAAAGCTGCGCTTTGTGTGTACAAAATACCAAGTGAAAACAAACAATGCTGCTGGTTTTTTAATAGTGCTGAGCCATCTGGTCAGAAATCAAAATTTAATCTGGTTGTGAGGAAGTGTAATCTGCCATGAACTTAATCCTACAGCTAAGTAGCTTCTAGAATTGACTGGATGGGACAGTTTAATAATAAAAAGATTTTACTGTGAAAGAATGCAGTACTTTGTTATTAAAAACAATACATTTCCCTCTGGTTCCTTCAAGTGACACTGACTTTACATGTGTATGTCTAGATTTTAAGTGATTGTATGAACCTGAATTGTATAGTCTATGTGCATTGTTCGGTACTTTCATACCAGGAGAGTGCTCAGAGGCCTGATCTTCAGTAAGAATCCGTTTCACAGCAAAATGCTACTAACTTGATCAGCAGATATTTGCACAGTATTAACACTTTATGATGTCTTCTCAGACATTGTTTTTTTCTTGCTTAACATTATTAAGACTGGTATGCTTTAGTTCTTCTGTCAAAACTATTGCATGCTGCAGGCAGAGGGACAACAGAAAATGAGAGGAGATCCGTACATACAGAATCTACAGAAATATGCGTAAAAAAGAGAAATCAAGATAGTGTTCTTTGTTAATCACATTTTAGGAGAATTCTTGATTCAAAATGCTTAAGATCTAGGTCTGAGATATTATATATATGTAAGCCTAATGGACAAAGAAGAATGTGGAAAAAGGAGAAACAGTGGATCAGCTTAAAGTATCAAGCCCTAGTCTACAGTATCTTTGCTGTGACCAATCCAGGATGCTTGGGGTGGGATGTGGAACAGAACAAGAATTCATTTGGTACATTATGCACTAGGAAGAAAATGTTTAGTCCTGATCATAACAAGAAAAAAACATTTTGTTTAATTACAGTCCTCAGCTTGATTCAGGCCTGCAAGCATTACAGGCGCAGAGGCAACGCAGAGCTCCTGGTATTTCCCACAATCTTTAAGGAAAGGATAAACCAGGGTAATTTGAGGTCATGCACAGATTTTTTTCTTAGAAGGCTCCAAACAACAAATTTTTCTCTACTCTCACTGCCAAGAAATTGTATTTTAAGTTTGTCTGACGTGTTAACCATGGATCTTACGGCATACTTTTCAACAAGACTGAAAAGTCTTTTGCTATTTAAGAATTTTAAATACTACAATCTAGATATAGTTCTTCATTGGATTCAGAGTTTTACTGTGAAAGGCTTTCAAGTGTTGAAAGAGTAGTAGATGAAAAGTCAGAAGAGCAAGAGCTATCCTTTCTTAATCCTCTAGAGCATTCGTCTAGGGGTAGTGAGGAGAGTTGCCAGCTGAAATGTTCCTGACATGACGAAGCAAGTATGGAGAACAGTCAAGGAACAAATAGTTACAACTAGAGGTAAGTAGCTTCTACTCTGCCTCTTACTTGCTGTACTTCCTCAGACAAATACAGGACTACTGATCTCACAGGCTTTCACTAGCAAAATGCTTTTAAGAGCATAAGCATTTTAAATGCTTGTTAGTAGATACACCTTTTTCCTACTTGCACGAAGTTGAGCTCTATGTCAGAAGCATTGAGAGAGCTGCTAAAATAACCGGTTCCAAAGCTATTGCTTCTCATATGCAGTGCCTCTGCCATTGTCAAAGTTGTTTACTCTCCCAGTATTGGTGGATCACCTTCCTTCAGCAGGTCCAGCAGCAGGAAACAACAGCTGTGCAATTCGGGTCGCAACCATTTTCCCCTACAGTGAATGGGCCTACTTCTTTGTTTCAGATTCAAAGAGTACCAGAGGCAAAGACAAACTCTGGTTTTCTGTCACAGGGATGGGCTGACTGCATGCTAAGAAATTCTGTCATTTCAGTCCACCCAGGAACATTAATTCCCGTAGCAGCATATGACTTGATCTGGCCATTGGCGTAGCAGAGCATTTGACTGTGCAATCTTAAATCCCACTAATATAACTAAACTAGCATAAAAAAGATAATCATATATTTATTCAAACGTGGGGTTTTATGTAAACTAGACGTATGATCTTTATACACAAACTTTTGAACCTGAGCTTAGAGAGATTTCTCAAAAATTTCTTGCCAGAGATACTTAGAATTAAGCACAAATGCATCAGCCTTCTAGATCGCAAAAGGTAGGTCTCGCTACATTGAGGAGACTGTAATTTTGATTCACTTGGGTGTAGCCTTGAGATTATACCTTGAGGAGCCACTCTTGGCTGAGGTCCGTAGGATCCGAGAAAACCACACCATCAGTATATTCTTACACTGTGTTTTCTTAGGAGCTTTCCAAGTTCTAAAGAGCATCACTTGACAGTAAAGACAGCTTGCTGGCATGTCAGTATTCAAAATATTTTGGCCTTTATCAGTCATGGCAGTTTATAAAACTTTACCTGCAAACAAAACCTAGAGCACTCTTCAGAGAAGAACATTAATATTTTTAGCACAGAGCAGCACAAAATTAATAGCTGTTATTTTAATTAGATGATGCTTTAAAATAGTCTTCAGGATTGCTTACAGCAGGAGCACATACCCATTTTGGAATGGGGCAAACTATGAGTCATGACAAAAGCACTCCCCTAGCCCACATTAAATTCTGTCTGCCTGCCAGCTAAGTGTCACCCCTTCTCTACAAACACTCTTGCCTCTGTGTAGCTGTTTAAGCATGTGCAAATGAAGCCGAATTTCCAAATCTGGGTGTTAAAATTTTTCTCTGAGCTTACTTTCTCAAACCCACAGTTTTCGACAACCAGATATTTATTCACTACATTTGCAACAGTTTACTAGAAAAGCATTAAAAAAAAAAAAAGTATAAATGTACACATTACATTGAAGTGCATTAACAAGAAACAAAATGTCATCTTGCACAAAATTGAAGTGTATTCCCATAATCCTAAAGACAAGTGTGGCAAAGAGACACAGACACATGTACACAAGTCAGTACTTACCGCTGTAACATGTAAGAGTTTGCATTTTGAAATCCTTCCGCTTACGATTGTCTACCAAATGAAACATTTTTTTGGGGTGTACCAAAGGTGCATATGTGAATTTTGCTTTTTCGTTGTGAAGTTTGGTTGCTAGGTTAGGGGAAGGTTTTAATTTCTTTTTAGAGAATGATTTTACATTGCCTAATACATGTTTGTGTGGATGGAGTTTAATATTAAACAGCATAAGGTCTCTCCAGTCCTGTACACCGTACCTTCCTACCCATCTCAAAGTCTTAACTTTAGGGAACTGGCTTAGCTTTAAACAGATAGCTGCATCACTTCTAGTTCTGCTGAGATCTTGTAGGCTCCAAATAGCTACAAGATACTTTATTGTAGTAAACTTAACTTTGTACAGGAGGAGGAAGAAAATAAATTTTAACTCTGCTCATTGTCTAATAAATGGGGAAACTGTCTCTATTCTACTCTACTGGGTATTTTGCATGTTTGATGTATATAGATACATATGTAAATACGTGCATAAACGTGTACTTCTTTATATAGTCTCTGTGTATTAGTGGCATTTATACACATTTCCTCTCCTTGCATCGGAAAAATAAGGCCCTAAGATTCATTACGTGATCAAGCGTAGAGTATTTTAACCATAAATCCTATAATACGCAATTTATAGAACATGCGAAGATCTGAAATGCTTTAAAGGTGTTGCTAGCCTGCAGTATAAAAGACCATTCATTACTTTCAGAGACATAATCTTTGAAAACTTTTGGCAATTTTACAGACTTTTACTTGGATTTTTTGCACTTGTGTTTGATCATTTACTTTCCAGACTTCTTAGATACATTCACGAAGAGCGTGTCTAAAGAAAATACATTTGTTTCAGTAGTGTATGATGCAAGAGTAAATCATAATCTTTGTGTGCTTGGCAATTCAGTTGCATAATTACCTACATTCCCATCCCTTTCCCTTTTTTCAAATCACAAAATTTTTACCAGGTGAAGGTTGAACAGAGGTTCATCTGGGTAGGTGTTGCAGGGAACTGTTCTGCCTGTGAGCTTGGGCAACTAGTGTCTCTTAAGCAATGCTTTATGACTCCGACCATATGTGTTCTCAAAATACATGGAAGAGCACATCTCGCAGACTGCTTTTAAGGGTGTCTCAGTGGTATTGAGATTAAAGAAATACAGTACCAAAATACCTGGAGGGAGTTAAAAGGAAATCCTTGCCTTTAAATATACAAAATACATTTATTTATATTTATAAATATATTTTAAGTGTTTACAATAAGCAGAGTTAAATTAGTAAGGAGCCTAGCTAGACAGCGCTGGGAACCTAAGAACTAGCTGCTTGGGGGGGGCTTTTTGTTTGTTTTTGGGTTTTTAACACCTTGGGGAGGAAGGAGAGAGGTCTATAAAATGGGAGCTCAGTGTGAAGGCTTTTGCAGCTATGTCAATAGGAGCAGTTGGGTACATGCTTCAGCACAGTCTAGCACACTGGCCAACAGGTGTCCAGCCTAGGCATTTGGCATGCATGGAGGTTTCCTTCCCTCCAGTATAATGAATCTCTTTCCGGGAAGATAAAGGCAGTTGAACAGAAAGAGGACTGGAGGGCTAGCTACACACCTAGGTGTTACCCTTGAATGGGACAGAATGGGAGGAGGGAGCTTACCTGGCTCCAGAACTCTGAAAAACTCTCAAGGCTGCCAGTTTGGATGTGGCTAAGAGAGCAGCATTAGGAGTTTCTCAGCTTTGTATTGATGCTTCTTGTAATTAGTGAAAGTGCTAAAAGATTTTATACTGCTTTTTAAACTGCTTAGCAAATTAAATTCTAACAGGTTTTTTTTCTCACAGTCCATAAAGGAGTCCTGTGATTTGACCACTCTCACGCAGTAAGCATCTGCTGCTGTCAAATACTGCAATCCATTGGTAGGTCTGTGCTGAAAACAGCACGAGACCACTGGCAGTCCCAGTCAGAGAAATTGATCTTTGAGTCGAAAGAACTTGTAAGGCAAATGAGGCCCTTTCTGTGAACACTAGTGTTACTTACGAGATTATTTACGGTGTCTTGATGAGATGTAGTTCCTTGTCTCCCTAACTTCCTCTTCTGTCTCAAATCACGTAAAATTGTAACATAAAACTTCCTATTTCCTGCCTAACCGTAAAAGTATTACATATGGAAAATGAAACATAGTCTGGAAAGTCAGTATGATAAGCACAAATGACGTTGCGTCACATACAAAGCGGTCTAGACAACTCACAGAATGTACAGAAACTTAAAACTGTACCAAAACCCAAGGTCAAAGGAATAACCATTTAGTACTGTGAAAACAGCATAGTATTATCTAGCAAACAAATCTAGTGATGAAAAGCCACAGTAAGACAAAAATGGCTATCTGAGAATCTGAATTCACATTTGGGAAGGTTTCTAGTTTTTGCTTTTTGAAACAGAACAGGAAACTCCAATCTGAAAGCTGTATCAGGCCTTCGTGTATCATCTGAAGCAGCCTTCAGGGATATAATACGCTACTCTGTGGATACCATTTTTCTTTTGCCTTTTGGAGCTACCAGCATTGTGTGTCGAGTGCCAATTTAGTCTTTAGCAAACTGAGGCTAAGTTCAGTGAGTAATACTTACAACTCTTATAACTGGGAAGTGTCACCGCAATTCCTGATGCTAAATTAGTAAAAAGTTTTAAAGTAACGCAGTACATACGATATAAAAATAAACAGTTTATTCTGTGCAGCATCCGTTTCTTTTAAAAGTTATTATTGTAACTTTCCAATTTCTGTGCAAGGTTGTCCTAACAATTCCAAACCATTTTGAAGAAACTTCCAAATGGAAGCTGATATCTGAAATAGTTCCTTAGAGATCGGTTCACGATTTTGGCACTTCATTTCCATTTAAAGTGGTAAAGTACGAAACCTTTAATGATGTTAATTTAAAAGGGATACAGGGTTTTAAGGGATTAGGCTCTTTTAGTTTTCAGTTATTAAGCAGAAAGATTTTGGCACCTGAAAGCCAGTATTCCTTTGCTACCAGTAAGAAAACTGAATCTGTTAGAATTAGTCTGTTTTGAAGATTGTCACTGCAGTCACAAAGACTAGACAGCTTTTTGTAAGCAGATCTCAAAGGTGGGCTGCAGTAGCATGATTTTGTATTTTAAAAATTACATGTCTTGAGTAGTTTTGGGTGAAAAAAAATTAGAATGCCTTCCTTTTGCCTGCCTTTTCTATTCGGTATAATGCTGTCATAAAGACGATGAACAGTTCTACCACGTTTCCTCAACCAGCAAGAATGGCACTTTGAACTTCCATAGATTAAGCAAAAGGATAGGGAAGTGGGAAAAAGGGGGGGCGGGCGAGGGCAGGAATCAAAACCAAATATGTTAAAACCTTTCTGTGATGCTAACATTGCATTTTATAGATGGCTAACATGTTTCAACCTAGTCCAGTCTCTTCCCTCAGTCTACCCACTCTAATTTGTAGCTCATCTGGAAACTTGCACTCTTTTCTTCAATATGCAAAATGAACACTTCTTCAGAATATTCTACTAAACCTAGTAATCATCTTCTTGTTACTTGTAATAGTTGTCAATGCTCTAGGGAGATTTTACTGAATACAGACTATGTAAATGTGGGCTAATTTTGTTCATTTAAGGTCTGTCAGGATCGATTTTGCTCTTCTTTTCTTTTAGTACTACCTCAGAATGCCACTTGGTGTGATCTGCTGAGGACACTATCTGAAATATGCCTTTCCATAAACAGGATTTCCAGATGATAATTACAAATGTTACAGGTTTAGACAGAACTCAGAAATACATTTACATAAATCAAAGTTACAGATATTATCAAAATTAAATTAGGGCTGAGCCAATTAATCTAAAAAATCTAAAAAGGTAAAAAATTCAAAAACCTAATGGAGACCTTTAAGTTCCTGAGTTTTTTATCCATCTTAAACTATTTTCCCTTCACAAAGAACACAGGGAAATTATATTTAGCCACACGACACAGTGATTTCATCCATATTGTCTGAAAACATACATATAATTCCACTTTTCTTATAAGATGCTTTCCTATATCTTCCAAGTAAGCAGTTTCTGGTGATGCATAGCAAGAGCCTACTTGTGTTCATAAAAGCTTTATAGTTTACATAAAAAGTATAACCACAATGTTCCACCTTTTACCAATAAAGCTAATTTTCCAGTAAGATGTTGTCTAGCTAATCAGCTTCCAAAGAGACACGATTAGCTGACTAGCCTCCAGTTACTAAAGCAGATGGCCCAGCCCTAAACTATTCTGCTTCTAAAATAAATAGTGTTGAAAATCTTTCTTTTCTAAATGCTTTCGAGTTCTTTGTCATGCTCACACACATGTTTCTGGGTTAGTTACAACTTCGCCATTTTTTTCAGGCTCATCTTTCAGAAACTGCTCCACTTCAATAGAGTCCACCTTGGCATCTTCAGGAGTTTTGTCTTCAGATTTGTTTAATTCCTCTCTTTCTGCCGCTTCTTCTTTTGTATGTGGTTCTTCTGATTTTTTCTTAATGCAGAAGAAATTTCCCAAGGCCAGTACAAGGGCTGAGGTGGTAACTTCAATTCCAGCAATAATGAAAACAAACATGTACCTCCCTGTGGCATCCAGGAGTTTTCCTGAAAAAGGCAATGTGACAGGTAATTAACAAGTTATTATTTTGTGGTGAATTTTTTTCTGCTTTTTTTTAAACATTTGAACTGCTCCTTTCTAGAATCACCGTGACTATCTAAGCAAGTTTCGTGAAATAGGATTTTAACAAGTTTATAACAAAATATTTCTCAATTACTTCAGTTCAGTTTAACAGTCACTGACACTACATCACATCCCAAAACGCGTACTCCCCTGCACACACAGAGCCGTGCAATTCAACCTAAATAAAACCAGCCTAGCCTTCCGATGCAAGAGGTGAAACAAGTGCTTTGTATTTCAGATAAAAATGTGTGCATCCATGGCCAGCCTCTGTGTCATCAGCTTCCTCTTTCTCCCAGTCTCATTTACCTTTCTACATGGGTAATGCGCCGTCTGCTTAAAATGCAAATCTTAAATTTAATAGTCAGTCTGGAGTAATTGACTGATTCTGACACTGGTAAAGTTAAATTTTCACAGCACTCGGTGGATGTGAAAGAACACGTGGGAGGATACGAAGGAAGCGCCTGTCCAAACCTCAGGTTCAGAGGAAGTAGCGGATAGTACTGGTTTTCCTATGAAGGGGGATCTGTCACGATAAAAATACTTGGTGCTTTTTAGTGTACGATATAAACAGTAAACATTTTATGACAGTGAACTGGTGGGTTTTGGGAGGGAAAGCGTGTTTCAGTTCAGGGTCTGTAAAATTTATGTTCTTTGATAAGTAACTAATTTGCATTTTTACACCACATTATTGGATTTGATTATTTTCTTATGACCCCTTATTCTTGGGTTGTGAGACATGCAATAGAAGCAGTCTACCTTCCCTAAAGCAGTCCAGTTTTACAGTCCTCCTCGTAAGATTTTTTTCTTCCTTCTGATGTTGTCTTTCCTCCTACAAATCTACCATGGGTATAGAGAATGTATCCGTGTACTTTCCAAAGAAAATTGACAGGTTTCATATTCTGAATCCCAGTCAGCTATCTACTAATAAGAGGTTCAGTGTAGGCTTTCACAAATAGCAGCATCTTCAGATGGCAATTTAACCAATCCTGAAATAGATCCAAGAAGGAAAAGATTGATTCCACCCCTTCTTGGACCGTTTCAGAGTCTAACTGCAGAAAGCCTTTGAAGCGTGTGCAACGCTAGCACAATCTGCATTTCATGAGTGACTCACATCTTTTTCTCTGCTCCCTTACGTTTTGTGTAAATGGATGCAATGCACATGATTTTAAATTTTGAACTAAATGGAATACTTGCCTGCTGATGGTGGACCAATCAGAACAGCCATAGCTTCTGCCAGGAGCACTAAACCGATAGCACTGGAAAACTTCTGAGTACCAACAATAGCCATGAGAACTTCAAACTGAAGTGCACCTACCATTCCGTAAGAAATGCCAAAGAAAATGCAAAAGACCACCAGTCCACCATAATCAACAGACATAGAACCCATGAGATCTGTAAAACCATTGAAAATCATAGCAAAACTGAAGAGGTAGACACAGCGTGGTCTAACCCATTTAAGACCAGCTACCATTCCACAAATAGGCCGAGCAAAGATATCAATGAATCCCAGAATAGTCAGAAGAAAAGCTGCTCTGGTGTCTTGATACCCTAAATCCTTGGCATAACTCACAACAAAAACTGGAGGAACAAAGAGGCCAAGCACCATGATAGATGCTGCTAGTGCATAGATTACAAAGCCACCGTCTTTAAACACACTGAAATCCAGAAGTTTTTTCTTCACTTTCTTCTCAGCGGGCTCTTTGGTAGCTTCAGACTTTTTGGGAGGCTCCAAAGGTCTCATGAGTGCTCCACATACACAGCAGTTCAGCAGCATCCCACCCAGTATAAGGAATCCTCCTCTCCAGCCATACTCGTGTTGTAGTATCTGCCCCAATGGTGACAGAGCACAAAGAAACACTGGGCTCCCAGCAGCGGACAGCCCATTGGCTAAGGGCCGGCGTTTGTCAAAGTAACGGTTTAACATGATGAGTGAAGGCTGAAAGTTTAGTGCCAAACCCAAACCTGTAACAGAGGGTACATAAAAATACAATACCACCATTAAAAACATTCTAATTACAGATTTTCTGTCTTACAACTTACGAGAAAATAGTTTTATTCCAAATGGACGAAAGAATTCTAAGACAACATTTTTTAAAGCATTCTACCTCCATAATATTCCTGTACTTTATGATTGCACTTCACGCTATTAAACATTCATAACAAAAATAAATGACAGTTTAATTCCACATTTATCTGCCATCTTTATAAAAGCCCATTTGGGTGATCCTGATGCTTCAGGTATTTGTCACTTCCACAAAACTTCAACCTAAAGCTGAGACCTAACTCATTTCCAGCAACGCACGCTACTTACCAGTAATCACACCTGCAGTTAGATAGATCTGAACGATGCTTGTGCAGAAGGAAGCTATTACCATCCCCATTGAGGCAAAAAGGCCACCCACCAGCATGACGGGGCGACAGCCAAAGCGATTGACACATACACTACAAAGTGGACCTAGGCAAGAAAAGCAAGATAAAACAGCTTTTGCAATTGATTTTATGACACTTTGCATTTCTTTAGTGGACTTAAGTCTTGGTGTCATAGTTGGAGTCAGTAATCTTAAAGATGTAAGGTCTTTCCAGCCTCTGATTCTGACTCTTCCCGTACTTTGTCCATGCAGTCAAGCCAGTCAGGAAAAATGTCCTTTCCTCTGCAGAAAGTGGAAAGTGTTTTTTGTCTTCAGAGTGCCATGTGATTTTTCTTTTTTCTTCTCTATCATCTTTAGCAACTACTGAGTTACACGGACTTAATTTTAAATCCAAGCTGGATGTGCTTAAACAACCTTTTGATTTATGCGATTAATAGTAATTCTTCTTTGGAATGCCTTACTTGCACACAAGTAATGATGTGCAGTCGTGATATATGCTGTAAATGGCTGTATGATTTACAAACTTCATTGGATGACACAATACTGTTTCAAAACCAGATAACTACTCACCTGTTCCGTAAAGCATGGCCAACAGAATAGAGGAAATCCATGCAGTGTCACTATATCCAATGCCAAATTCCCGGATAAGTTCTTTAAAGAAGACACTAACTGCCTTAGGAAAGGCATAGGAGAATCCTGTGATGATAAAACAGCCAAAAAGGACAGCCCAGCCCCAGCCTCCATCAGGGGCTTTAACACCAGATGGACCATCATCAGCTACGACAGCTCCCATGATGAAGAACCTCGAGTGTTCCCTAAGAAACAACAAGTAATTAGTATCTATAGATTTGCACTACAATTAAAAATAAGGCATGGGATTTTAAATAAAAGTCTTGCAGATGCAGTGCAATTTTAACTATTCCTTGTTTGGGTTTAATTCTTACAAAGCTTGCAAAAATACATTAAAATGAGATGCACACAGCTGAATGTTAAATGAGCGTCCCCTCAGAGCTCTCAAAGTCAAGACTGGATTTTAGCCAAATCACCGTTTCATGGAAAAATGGAAGTCATTATAGCAGTTCAGGGGTGTATTTGACTTTCACAAATATGTAATAATTACGGCATTATCTGCAGAATTTTTGTTGCATGAAGCTTCTGGACTATTCACTTAGGAGACCTGGTGCATCACAAGTGTTCTGTGAAACGGTGGACTAATCACCCAGATTTTTTATTCCCTACTGAGGACAGCAGCACAGCCCTAATACACTGCTATCTTGAAAAGATACAGAGATCCCTGTCAGATGATGATAAGCTATCAGTTTTCACACATCAAGTAAGTTCATAAGCTAAACTGCAATGAAAATCTCCATGGGCAGTTTTGGTGGATGATGGGAGGTAGTAACTGCAGCAGTGCTCAGTACCACTGCCCGCCTGAAGGAAATACTTTTCACTGTTGTTGCTATTACATTATCAGTTTAAAAAAAAGCAATATTTGATGAATCAAATTTTTCACATTTTCTGTATGCAGCCATAAGCACCTTTGCATCTAAGATTTTTTTTTCTCATGAGAATGTTGTGTACTAGGCAGTAATGCTGCAAAGTTTAAAAGAGAGAGATGTGGGGTAAAGACACTGAAAAGGCACATAAAGTATCCCTGTACGTAAGGAGTGCAGGGAGGTATTGCATCACAACCGTTAGGTTTTTTTAGGATCTGTCTTCTCCCTGTGTCTTGAAAATGTTAAAGTGACCTTTGAACAAGTTGCACATTAAATCTTACATGTACAAAAATTGACCGTTTCTTTAAAGTGTAATTGCTTGCTCGTGTTCTGTCAGTGTTTATCTACGATGGTATCTAAAAGCGGAGTGCAAGCACAGTTGCACATCAGAAATGTTCATCAGTAAAGAATGCTTCTGCGTTCAACATTTCTGGAGTGCAAGCACAGTTGCACATCAGAAATGTTCATCAGTAAAGAATGCTTCTGCGTTCAACATTATAGGCCTGCACAGCGATTGTTGTAAGTTGGGAGCTATGTAATTCTTACAGCTCCATTTCAGAACCAGGCTGTATATGGCACAACAATCTGAGGCAGACTTGTCTACACAATTAAGCACCAAATGCATGATTGTTAATAGGCCAGTATGGATGTACTTATTACGGCATTTTGACCAGCACTCTCACTTCTTGCAAGAACCAACTTTATATACGTGATACAGAAATAAATCTGGCCATGACTGTTGCTGTTCTATTACCCTGGACTGTACGAGGACAGTAAGCCTCACAGTACTGGCTTCTCCTGTTGTTTTCTGGAAATCAAATATAAGCAAAAACCAATCTGTCTTAAGTCCATACGACTAGAACATAAAATGGTGTAACAAGAAGGGAAACAGAATACCTCCACAAAACTAGTCATCGAGGTGTCTGAGGCTACAGATGGCTCATTTGCTGATTGCTCTAAGAGTACATAAAAATACACAGCTCGGTAGGCTGGGCAATTTCTGCAGCAGGCTTTGAGTTGCTAAATAAAAGTCTTAAGATGCATCTCTGCCAAGATGCAGAGATAGGATCTGTCCACCCTTCAAAACTGTTTTCCCCGGTAACTGTGGTTTGACACAAGGTATAAAGCATTCTTCAAATAAGGATTTTTTAATTTTTTTTTAAGTAATAACCAGACAGCACAGAGTAGGTGCACAAAGGGTAATCTTGTGACTCTGTAATATCAATGGTAACGGGAAAGGCTGATGGAAGTATCTCAGCTCAACTGTATAAAGAACAGGAATAAGATGTAAGATTGAAGGACTCCAGGGAATGGAAGGAATTGTCACTCACACTACTTCCAAATTGTCAGAACATTTCATTTGGAGTGAATGTTTAAAATGTTGGGGGAAGGATTGTGCAGTTTGTTCTTTTGCATTACCCATCTAGTAGCAACACAAAGTTAGTAATAATACATTGAAAAATAGCAACTGAGTATCTCTCCAGACTGCTTACACACTGCTGCTGGATAGGCATACTCAGCGGCTTATGGCGTTCACCTCTGCGCACAGGCTGGGACAGTCTCCTGTACTGCGTCTACAGCAAAGATGTTTCAAGGGCAGCTTCTGCGGACCTACAGTGCTGAACCCCGAGAGCAAACGACATCCGCGCCCTATGAAGCGCCCTACGGTTTTGAGAGGTAACACCGTTAAGAACTACTTGGCAGCAGCACGCTTGTTCCTTCCAGAGGAGAACTGTCCAAGCTTTTCCGGGGAAACAGAAGTCAACTCGGCACTCGGCGCACCCAGCCCAGTGCGAACGCGGTTCGGAGAAAGACCCAGCTCGCCCACGCCCCCTCCGACCCTCGGGCTCCAGCCCGCGGCCCCGCGTGACCCCGCACCGTGACGCCCCACCAGGGCGCGCGCGGCCGGCCGCCGCACTGAGACGTGCGGGACGTGACTGGGCGGAGGGGCGGGCGCTGCCCGCGAGTTGCGCGCGCGGCGCGGGCGGGGGCGGGGCCGCAGCCCGCCAAGCGCTCGCAACCGCGACAGCCGGAGGCCGGTTCCTCCACGAGAGATGGAAACATCCTCCTTCCTGGCCATTTTTGCGCTCTTGCATGCCCAGTAGAGCAACTCAGCCTGTAAGAGACATAATGTGTTCAACCTGTTCTACGGAACGTACCAGCTTTGCCATGAGCAACGGTCTCCAAAACGGTTTTATGTTCTGCTGTGATTAAAGAGCTAGACTTGCCGACTTGGGGAACCTGGCCTACTTTCCAGCATTTCATAAAAATAAGCCTACAGGGAAACACACAGTAATATCTATTTACTCTTCTTCACATCATGTCTATTACCACATTTGGCTAAAAATCACCATAAACCAGCATACCAGATTTTTTAAGAGTGGTTCACATTTGCACACACATACACCATAAACATCTCTCTTAAAGGGAAAGGCTGAGAATTGGGATTGTTCAGCCTGGAGAAGAGGATGCTCTGCAGTAAACTTATCGCAGCTTTCCAGTGCCTGAAGGAGCTACAAGAAGGCTGGAGAGGGACTTATTAAAAGGCCATCTAGTGATAGAACGGGGTGGGGAATGGCTTCAAACTGACGATAGATTTAGGTTAGATATTAGGAAGAAATTCTCCCCTGTGAGGGTGGTGAGTCCCTGGCACAGGTTGCCCAGAGAAGCTGCGGCTGCCCCATCCCTGGCGATGTTCAAGGCCAGGTTGGACTGGACTTGGAGCAACCTGGGATAGTGGANCTTGGAGCAAGATAGTGGAAGTTGTTCCTGCCCATGGCAGGAGGTTGATACGAGATGAACTTTAAGGTTCCTTCCAACCCAAACCATTCTATGATTCTACAGTCAATATTATTCATCTAGTTTTGTCCATTGGTTGTTCATGTTAACACACCAAAATTAAAAGACCATTAGCTAGAACTAAATGAACCTTGTCTCTGTAGACACAGCAAAAATGCACTTCATCCTGTTGTGGTGTGCCTTACTAGGCCAAGACTGTATTCACCTCCTGAAGAACTAATAAGGAAGTAGTGCAGACATTCCTGTGTGAAATGTGCAAATGATGGGTACCACCTACAGAAAACTCAGGCTTATTGTCTGCACCGGCAAAATTTTTACTTACAGTTTCACTACAGTGCTAGGATGCTGTCAAAGCCTGCTAAGACAGGCAGCTACTGCATAACTACTGCAACAGCTTACTTTGCTTTCTGCCTTTGCTAGTTCAGCCCTGTTTAGAGGCAAAGGATTACATTTAACTGGCTGCAGCTCAGTTTCATATCTCGACAACAGACATGATAGCATTTTCAGTATTTATTCCAGATTCCGTCTATTGTGAATGGGTCCTGGCTTTGGTAATGTGTAAAACAAAGGGAGCAAATGTAGCTAAATCTGTGGGGTTTCATCTTCCTGATATTATCTTCCTGTTGCCATGGAAACTAATATAGACTCAGGAGGAAATATTAGGTGACTGCAGGTAGCGTTTTGGGTGGTGTGATAGTATGGTTTCTGGTGTGATGTATATAAAAGGAGAGCATTTGTATTATTAAAAGGAGCAGCTAGAAATGGCAAGAATCTATTATTTGTGTTTAGCCCATATTCTTACTTGTCACATAGCAGTACTTCATGGTCAGCAGTATGGGTAGGAAGGACATTTGTGAGTATGTAGGCTGACTTATATAGCTTGAGAACTTCCCATTCTCAAGAAGACTTAATTTCAAGAATTCTCAAGAATAATTAATTTCTTCTAACTGTGGCAGAAATCTAACCAACCTTGAATTCCTATGATACAAATAAAAGATGGTTATCAAAAATAGCACATCAACTTCCACGTAGGGAACCCAGTTCAGGCTGGAATTCAGTCTGGAACCCCACCCAGTTGAGAACTATATAATTACAAAATGAGGAAGATGGTTTAAGCTGAACAATGTAGACATCCTCCTTCAGTTTTATCTGTGGAATGAAGAAAATAAGTATTCCCTCTTCACAGGGTGTTTGGGGTATGAATACATAGAACAGCAGAGGCTGCTTAATACTCTGTTAATAGAAGTCATAAACCTCCTATATTTGCCCAAGAGTATTCAAATCTAAGCAAACGAAACAAAATATGCATGTTATCCTTGGTTTTAAGTGAAGAATCCTAAGACTAACCAACTCTACTGAAATTTTGCAGGTAATGACTCCTGAAAAAATATTTTTATTTTAATGTTCTTCAGACCTTTATGATAGCCCTCTATATATAGAACCACTACCCTTTGCATTGACATCACTGACATCTGCCTATTCAGCATGACTAACTCTTTCCTGATTCTCTAAAGCACTAATGCATAAATTTTTAAAACAAATTTTATTATAACTCAGGTACCTCATAGAAGCCATTTTGCTGGGCCACTGGTGTAACCCCCTAGTGCATTTCTTGCGGCTTACCTGCTTAAATATCAGCCAATTGAATTGTACATTCATTTAAAGGGCTGCTGCAAGCTTCCGTCCCCTACAAAATCATGACCATATTTACCAGTGCCTGCTCTGACCTCCTGTCTTCCCTGCAAGGCCGCACAGTGACTTCCACTCTCCCATTTTGGCCTCCTCTGTTTTATCAGAGACAGTTTTCCAGATCTACTGCCTTTCTTAGATGTTTGCCAATTCTCCCCATTCTCTCATCTCCCTCTCAAAACTCCTAGGATAATTCCGTGCTGTCTGTAGCTGCAGGTGTTGTTCCATACCAACACTTAACTATTAATCAATCTCCAGTCCCCATTTAGCCTCAAAACATCTTAAGCATTCACTGCTACAGCACAGTGAGTAACATTCATCACAAGTTATTAGCAGACCACAATTACACAGTAAATTCACACTGCAATTTTATGTGTACCAGATGATACTAACCAGTCTAGATTCTATTATCTGGGTAAAATGCTCTACAGGGAAAATTGTGACTATATATGTGTTTGTTTATTTTGTGTAATGGAAATGTTAGAACCCCACTCTTTATATTATTTGGGAAAACAAATATACTAGTCCTATTACAATAGCATTGTCAGCCTCCATAGTTATTGGATCTCAAATGCCCACTTTCTGGTGAAGTGGATTTATTTTTCTAAAAGTCTGTGGGTTTTTTTACACCACATCCATTACCATAAGTGCATTAATGTCAGCATCACAGCATCTCCTTAAGACCAGAGAGCATATGCCCCTTCTGTGCTCACAGGTAAGTGACAAACATGCCTTCAGTTGTATTGCAATTAGCTGGCTGTTTTCCATATGCTTTCAAAAATACAAGCTGCAGAATCCCAACTTCAGCTGAATACTTACAACTCATTTTCAAGTATCATGTAAATTAATTTCAGCCCTGCAACTATGATGGCTTTGCAATGTGTTGAAGCTTTAGAAAAGCAGAAATTCTTGCCAATTGCTTATAGCGGAGCAGTGTCCTTATATCGTTTAGTATAAAACCAAAAAGTGACAGAGCTAGATAAATACTAATGAAGGGTCTTGTCTGGTCTTGTCACCAGCTGGACATACGTGCTTATTTTTGCAGAATACCCTGGAACTGTCCTAATACATGAAGTGCTTGCATGCATGGGCACTGGATCTCAAGCTAGGTTAGCACATGTAGCTGAATATAGTGAGAAAAGACCGCCTGGCTCAGAGGTGTCATTTTATACGATCACTATGGACAGTGCAGCTGCATAGTAGGGTGTAATACATTGAGATATGTGAAGTCCCACTCCACTCACAATTTAAAACGTCGCTTATTAGTTCCATAATATACCTTGAGTTATACTTCTGACTGAACCACAACAGGTGTTCTGTACTAATAGATTCTGGTTTACATTTTAAAACGGCTGGCTGACACACCACTTCCTCTGATATAAACATTGCAAAACCATACATGACTTTACCCTGTGACATCCCAAATTAAACGGTTTTCCAGTTGTTTTACCCCAAAAGCATGCAAATCCGCTGCCGAAGAGGAATGCATTTCCACAACTAGTCTCACGGTCTGCGCCTGTGAATTGCTGCAATTCAACCCCACGTTTGTGTGCTTTTTCTTTTCTCCACAGAATTGCTTAGAAGGCAAGCCGCAGACCCTCCTCCAGGTGGATTGCGAGCAGCATTTAAAAAGGGCTCTTTCCCAAGGCATGGAGAGGGGCTGCGGCGGCGGCCGCGCGGGGGAGGAGCGGGGTCGGGAGAGTAATGGTGGCGGTCGCGGCGCCGCCACGGCCACGACCGCTCGCGCGGCGCTCCGGGGCGGGCACGTAGCCCGCGCAGCCCGCCGCCGAGACGGCTCCCGCAGAGCGCTCCGGTCGCCGCCGCCGCCGATGCTCACGCAGACCGGGGAGGCGCGGCGCGATTCCGCGCCCGGTCGCCCCACCGTTCATAGTGTGCTTCCTGAGCCGAGTAACGGAGTTCGTGCCCGGGACCGCGACGATGTCCTTATGAGGGGACGGTCCCTCAGAGTGCGCGTCGCTCGCTTTGACGGACCTGAACTGTCACCACTGTGACAAAGAACTCCGAAATTCACTTCTCGGGGCTCGACACTGCAACAGGAGGTGAGCAGTACAGAAGGGACCGCGGAGGCGAGGCTTTCGCGGAGACCCTCGTCGCCCAGTAACGGTCTGAGGCCAGGAATGGCGGGAACAAAGCCCGAGCTCGCGGGTGTCCCACGAGCAATCGGTGTGGCATTGTACGTGCGCTGGAGCCGGCGGCACCGCGCGCCTAGGCGTGACCCGGCCGCCAAAGGGGAAACGGGGCAGCGCTCTCTCGTAGCAGGCGGAGCGGGGACTCGGTCGCCAGCACCGCTCAGCGCCCGGACAGCGCTTTCAGGCCGCTGGGCGACCCGTATGGCAGCGCGGGTTTCCCGAGGAAAAGAAGCGCCCATCTGGCCCCACGCGCGGGGACAAACGCCCCGGCGACCCTCGTGAGGTGACGCCAAGGGGTGCGAGGACAATCGGCATCGTGTCCACCGCCCCACCGGCACCCAGCGCAGCCTCTGGGCGAGGGATGAACCCGCGACTGCCGCGCCACCCTTGGCCAAAGCTTGGGCGGCGCTCGGGCGCATCCGCTGGCCCGGACAGCCCCACGCAGAGATGCGCTCTCGGTCAGCCCCGCGCTCTGGAGTCGGCTCACCCGGCTCCGGACCCCACCTCGCCGCGCTCCACACGGCGTTCGTCCCCGTGAGCCAGGCAAACACTCCGCAACATCACGCACGACGGCTCCGCCTCAGTACCTGAGTCACGTCCCGCTCCTCAGCGTGAGGATGCCGGTGCTCGCCACGGACCGCAGCCCGCTGTCCCCGTGCGCCCAAGCAGACCCGCCTCAGCCCGTCTGGTCCCGCTGGCTGCGGAGCGCTCCGGCGCGGCGGGTCTGTGGCTGCTCGCCCCGCCCCTGCCGCCCTGTGTCCTAGCGCCGCCACGGTGACTCCTTCCCTGCGCTACAGGTCCTTCCGCGCAGGGGCCCCGGCCGCGTGAACCGCGGCTCCGCCGGCGCCGCTCCAGAGCAGGGCTCCGGGGGCCGCATAAGGCAACAGCACTAACTTTGCGCTGTTTGCGTAGAGTACAACGCGGGTATGGATCCTGCTGGCGTGGATGCTGCACTGACTGTCCAGAGGAGCAGGACGTGAGCAGTGGACTTCAACGTATGAATGGACTTCTGCGGCTGAGGTTTGTTCTGTGCTGCCGTTTCTGTTTTCCAGAGAGTGATCACAGTTTCTTCACTGTCTTCTCGCATGAGAATGACCCTTACGAGCTTCCGCGTTTCACTGTTTTCTTCTTAGTAATTTTGACTGTGAGACTCTGCATTCTGTAGACTAGTTAAAGGCTTCCCTCCTCATCCTTTACCAAGGAAGCACTCCTTGCAAATATGCTTGGATAAGATACCTCTCCTTTTACGTCTAGATGGACTGGGCTTTCTGCACCGATCTGTGGTTACTCATCTGCTATTCACACAAATGTTGGATTATAAAACTGAGTGCGTGTTGACACTGCTATTTAGCAACTATGAAAGTTGTGGTGGGCTTCTCAAGTGCAGTACAGCAAGTAGCACTCCTTAGGCTAACTGGGGCTTAGAAAATTCAGGAGTAGGTGCTCCACTCTTTTGTGTGCTTATAGCACACAATCCGGTGTGCAGGGGAATGATTGGCCCCCTGTGCTGGGCACCAGTGAGGCCACATCTTAAATCCTGTGTTTGGTTTTTTAGCCCCTCACGACACGATGGACATTGAGGGGCTGGAGTGTGTCCGGAGAAGGACAACAGAGCTGGGAAAGGGTCTGGAGCACAAGTCTGATGGACAGCAGCTGAGGGAGCTGGAGAGGCTCAGCCTGGAGAAAAGGAGGCTCAGGGGACACCTTATCAGTCTCTACAACCACCTGAAAGCAGGTTGTATCAAGGTGGGTGTCGGTTTCTTCTCTCAGGTAACAAGCGATAGGACAAGAGGAAACGGCCTCAAGTTGTGCCAGAGAATCTTTGGATTGGATATTAGGAAAAATTCTTCTCTGAAAGGGTTGTCAAGCATTGGAACAGGATGTCCAGGGAAGTGGTGGAGTCACCATCCCTGAAGGTTCACGGTTGGACTTGATGACCTTAAAAAAAATCTTTTCCAATGTAAGTGATTCTATGATTTCTATCACCTATATGGAGATACACAGGGGTAGGGGTCTAATCAGAAGAGGGTAGGTAGGATACAGTCTTACCTTTTGAGAACTATGGTATTGCACAGATTAGTAGCTTCCAATATTTTAGAACCTGCTTGCTGAAATCATGTAATACCAAGGCAGGAATTGAAACTCTTTTAACAACTTATAAGTTTTTTCTTTTCCCTGCACATTATGTTAGCTTTGGCTTTTGGTTCCGTTTTGCTGACCTGTAGTACCCTTTTGTAAGGCTTAAGGATTTATTGCAGTAATGTGTGAAGATGGGCAAGGCCACGCGGTTTATTTTCGGTAGATAACATACATGTAGGCCAGTAAGACCTACATTGGTAATCTTAAAGATTAGTAAAACCAGTTTTTGACTACTATTATCTGAATTTCAGCCATTCACTTGCCTGCTTGGTGTATTCAGATTTCAACATTAATCCCTGAATTCACATTGTGTAGACTGTAATCTTTTTGACTCACCGTTAAAGTTTACGCATATAGGGCACTGTTGAATCACTGGAAGCCATCAACTACTCATTTGGGGAACCAACATGCATTTAACTATGTGACTAGGGGCTATTTGAAGGTACATTTGAGAAGATGACAGCTAATTTGAAAGGGGGGGCAGGGGTGAGGAAAGATAATGCAGTGGATGGGTTAGGCAATGCTGAGGTAAAATGTAAAGAATGTCAGCGATCAGAATGGCATATGGATTTAGGCATTCATCTATTATGTGTTGATTCGGATGAGTGCTCTGAGAGGCCCACTGCGGAATATAAATTATGCTGGGACTTGCACTATAATTTTTTTGTGCTCAGATGTAAAAAATAATCTGAAGCCGGTTTTCACCATCGTATTTTAAACCAGAGGTGATTCCTATAAATAAATGAACTAAATCCCTTTAATAATTGCAGCAATTCTGAAATTATATGTAGCTACACTTCATGTAGCTATATCACCTCTAAGCTAAGCTTGTTTTATTTCAACAGTCAAATTGTTTGTTCTGATTCTAATGTTCAACAATTGTTACTAGTGAAAATAAACCCCTTATTTCTTTAGCTGATATGGGGCTAGGACACACAATTGGCTTCTGATGACCTACGGGAAGATATATAAGAACTACTGATAATACTCCATCTTCATTAAATTAATGTACTTCAGATATAATTTGGGTGCAACATTCAAGTTTCTGAAAGGCAAAAGCTACTTATATAATCTAGAAAAACAGAAAAGCGACAGAGCATTACAGGAAGTTTGCCTCATGACTTCCAGACAAGCAAGTCATCTAGAGTGACTAAGGGAAAATCATGCTTTAGGCCCGGTTCATGTGTTCCATCTTCCTCTGTCTCACATAGACGGTGTAGTGTGGTTTAGTTGGTGGATATATTTTTTTTAAATTAAGTGCCTTGGTAGCAGAATGTATTCATCTGTGCTGCATGACATCGTGTTGCAGTTGGCCTGAGTTTGTTTTACAAGCTTTTTAAAGTTTTTCACATGATGCAGTGGGAATTCAGAGAGGATGGGAAGTTTGTTCCCATCCCTAACAGCTGTACTTGCAACGGGCCAAGAGTGTCCTTCCTGATCTGCACTAAGGAGAAATTGTTTAATACTAAACAGTCGGATAAACAAAATGTATAGGAAGACAAGTGAACAAGGGAGTGAGATCTGAGAGTCTGGAACAAGTACTAGCTGTGTTTTGGGAGAGGGGGGTGTTACTAAAAGAGACCGGGGCTGCAAAGGAGCGTGCCCATGCTCACCGGATGCAGGGAAGGGGCTGCTGTGTGGGAGTATCGAGGATGGAACGGGGAGAATGTGATGAGGACAGAAGATGCTGCCGGGTGCCTGGAAGTGAATGCAGTGCGAGGAACCGAGAAGCGCCGGCTGGTTGAGCAGGCCAGGGGCCTGGCGCTGCCTCACTGAGCGAAGGCCGGAGAGGAGGCGGCTCGCAGCCGAGAGCGGGAGGGGCGGCTGAGGCCCGCCGCCGGCTAACGGTGGCCGGGCGCCGCGGGCCCCATGGCGACGGGCCCGCCTCTCGCCACCGCCCCGCCCGCCCCGGCTCCCGAGAGAGACGCGGCCAACAGCCGTCAGCGGAAGGAAGTGAAAGCTAGTGCCGTCAGGAGGCGAGTCGCGACTGGACTTTTCCATCAGAAGGCAGCGCGGTCGCACAGCGTCGCGTTGTGCCCCAGGTTGTCCTTTGGAGCTCCCGACGTATCACCTGTGCATCTCGCGCCGTTTTCTCTCTGGGGACCCATGGTCTTTCCGCACCCTTCCAGCTAAGTGCCCTCTATTGTGCTGTCCCTGAGTCCAAAGCATTATATTGTGCTCCTACTGCCTTCATGTAAGGAATCTGACCTCGACAATCTGCCTGCCGTCTGCTCTTCTGCCTCAGAATATCTGACCCTCTGGGCCCCTCCATGGAACCCGTCCTTCGGGGATCTGCTTCCTGCCTGCCGGCTTTTCGGTTGGGAGTGGCTTCTTTTGCCCCCACTCGATTGTCTTTTTCTTCCTCTTTGCGCTTCAAATTTAGTTAATCCTTTTAACTGTGGTAGCCCTCAGATGCATTTGGAGCAACTGTAGCTGAAAGGGTGATACAGAAAGAGCAGATCTTAGTGTTGCATGTTGTAGGCAGGGAGGCAGTACTGTTCTTGAATATCCAAGACAGTGACTTTTTTTTAAAAAAGCTATTTCTCCTTACCCAAATGAAGAAGATATTAATTATGATTTGAACATTGCCAAGAAGAATTAGAATATGAAGAGAAAACATAATTTTATTTTAACTGACTTGGGGATAAGTGTGAAATCTAGGCCAGCAGAATTGAAAGATCATCAGATCATTGTGTCCTTTAGCAGGGTTTGTTACTCAGTGTACCTGGGAAGAGCAAGCTTGAATTTTTTTATACCTCTCACATCCAATGATCAGAGACTCATTTTTTTATCCTAGAGAATGAAAGTTGTTTAGTTTGTTTATGAAGAAAAATGTTATTTAAATTGTGACATCCTTTGGCATAGAGATAATGCATCGCATTTGCTGGTCTGAAAATCTCTCTTTCTTTTAAAAAGATTAAAGGCACTATTTGAAAGGCATGCTTGTCCGATTTGTTCTCTGCATCCCTGTGCTTATTCAGAAGGGATTATCTGTAACCACTGACACAGAATAATACTGTACAGTGAGAGAAGCTGCATTGACTCGAGAGATTTTCACAAATCTCTGGAGAGAGATGAGTAGAAACTACCATCTTTTTTTTCTTTTCTTTTTTAAGCACCTGTACTGCTTAAAAATAAGGTGGATTTTTAATTCTACAGAATATATATTTAGATATGAGGCAAATATGGAGAATAAACACTAGGAAGAGACGCAAGTGAAGCAAGTAGAGGGTTTTGTCAGTAAAAGCTCTGTTGTTTATTTTCTTTTTAAACTAGGAGCAGACAAATGGGACACAGCAGTTAAAACTGTCAATAAAAAAGAAGGCTGGACTGTGACTTGACTCATCATAAATATCTTGGAGAAAAGAGAAGTATGTGTGCAGTTTGCAGGGTGGAGGGAAGAAGTGCCTATTTCTTGAGTTCTGCCTGCATATCATTCTTGTTTAATGTAACCACTGCCTTCAGATATAACAGTATCTTTGGCATTATTGTCTGCTTAAAATGGTAACTGCTGTAAAGTGCTGTAAGGTGTTCTGGGTCAAACTATGTTTGTAATGCAGAGATGCCTGGGTAAGTTTTAAATAACTTTTTTTAGTTAGTGTCAGTAATCTGGGCAAGGCTCTTGAATTCATCACTAAATGATTGATGTTAATGTCGTTCCGGAGTATATGCAAATTCATTTGAGGCCGGTTCAGGAATTTTACATGAAGCATATCCTTTGAGAATGGAAGGAGGAGATTGAGTCTCTTAAACCCAGCATTGCCTCTTTGCCAGGCTGAGCTGGATACTGATCACAGTACAGCAATTATTCTTCCGATCTGCCTTGCCCTTGAGAGTTTTGGGATGAACAAGGGAGCTGTACAAGTACGTGTCTAGACTACACTGAGACAGCACTTCTGATAGACTTTATTTGTATGCATAAGTGTTTGCTATAGGATTCAGATTAATTCAGGTGAAGTGTATATTTAAAATCAAAATCTAGCAGAATATGAAAGTGAATATGCATTTAGCTGTTTGTGACTCTTCAGTTCTAGTTCACAGTTTTGTCTGTGTAGATATTATGTGATCAATCTTATCTAAACAAATGCAACGGTCATTCAGCTACGTAACTGTAACACAGGATTGGAAGTAACCAGAGGATTGCAGAACAGCATGGTAGCAACCTAGGTCTGTTTGGCTGTGTGGCAGGCTGCAGTAAACCTGTTAAGTCTTGCAGGGATGAATACAGAGCTTGAAAACGTCCAGAGTACCATTAGAGAACTTACTGGTGTCGGCAGCAGTTTCAGCTCTTTGAATTTGTTTGAAATCCTGACTTTACTGGTATTCTTCCGCAGTATCTCAGAGAAACCTTTTCGTTGATAGCAAGTAAAAATACTGGGGGAGGGGAGAAAAAGATACAGAGCTGCTTCTATTTTTTAAATGTATCTAAAAGATCAGATTTCTGGTGGTCAGCCTGTGTTTTACAATTTCTTCTTACATAACAGAAATTCTTGAGTGGAGGAGGAACTCAGTTATACTTACGTGGAGGTCTTGCACTACTTCTCAGCAAGTTCTCTATATTCTGTATGCAACTCACTTTTGAAGCATTGTTTTGGGAAATAACATATACTTTTATAATTGGTTTCAATTGACTTATGAGGAAAAGATGTTACGGTGACTGTTTCTTCAGGAAATTATAACTTCTTAATAGTTATGTGTTATTGTTCAAAAAATTTTATATATGGATCCCTCATGCTTTTTAATATGTTTTATTTTTGTTTATAGCTCTAGGAATAGTCATGTAGATCATCTGCATGAGGAGTGTGTGAACCTGAAACTTCACACAGAGCAAAAAATTCAAGAACTGGAAGGAGAGGTTAATGTCATAAACTGGTATAAGAATGTTGGAAAAGCAATGTTGTGTTGCTGCAGTGCCATGTAGCAATCCTTTTTTCAATTTTTTAATTAGCATGTTCTGGTTTAACATTGCTATAGTTGTATAAACTTTTATTTTTTTGCCTCGTTTTACTCCTCTAAAAATTGATTATATTTGTAATTACAATTTAGCAATTTATGCCCTTGTTTAGTAGCTGTTGTTTTGCTTGTTTGACAGCTGCCCCTTGTAAGGAACTGCTAAGAATACGTTTAGTAATTTGAGATTGTGTAAGATTATTTTACGTAGACAGCACACAGCTAAATTCGTTAACCTTGAAACTGCAGGAAAGGTCAGCATCTAGGGAGCAGAGATAGCCTTAGGTAAGATGGGTAAATGTACATTGTTTATCATTCTCCTAGTTACAAGGTGCTTTTTCCCCCCTTTCTGCCTCTTATATTCCTATCATTTCACTATAAAAGGATCATCTTACTAACAGTGAAATTTGGCCTTCAACTGTGATATCCTAGGGAGGCATTAGACCACCTCTTTCTACACAACAAACTTTAAAGAAGAACAAAACTTTCCTTCTTTGTTTTTGTATAAAAATGTATTTGATATTGGAACTGCTTTTACTAATTTAAGTATATGTGTTTAGTCGTTAGAACTAGAATAGTTCATTTTATAAAGATATAACATAAATGGAAGTGATATCGTTAGGCAGTTGCATCTTCCATCCAACACCTGCCAATCCTCAGTATAGACGTCCTGCTAAAATAACGAATCTTCATCCAGGGCTCTCTTGCCCATATGCTTCCCAAAGACAGTTTATGAACCTACACGAAGAAGTATGGGAACTTCTCACATGAACAGTAGTGGATGACTGGCGTGGTTTGGAAGTTGTTGTTCATTGTGTGATTGAAGTGTAACGATAAAGCTGATTAGCTGCTGTCTGCAAGCGCAAGGCTGCGTCATCTAATACATATGATTTCTCTAAACACACCGGCGAAGAAAAGAAGTTATCTCCATTGTTTATGGCTTACAGCTAAAGACGAGAAGGAGAGGTCACCTGTAGTCATTTCCCCCACATATTAGCGATGCCAACTGCAGGGAAAGCCAAAAAGTCACTGAATGAAAAAGTGCGTAAAAGGAACTTCAGGCAGAGAGAGGAAGCGACAGTATGCAGGCTTAATGTAGATAATATATGGAGGAAGAGGATGCTAAATGGATATTTAGCAGTAATATGGGAGTTGAAATCTAAATAACAGCAGAGGCTATGGCTTATGGGAAAGGTGTTTCCAAGTGCTTTGTTGATCTCGTGCTTATACCGTGCAAAATGTTACTTGCAAATTTAAAAAAAACCCAACCAACCAACCAACCAACAACAACAAACCCACAAATAAAAGAAACACTACCCCAAAAACCCCCACTTCACAACTTTACTATTTCATTTGCTTCTGGAGCAAACAGGTGCTAACGCTTCAACTGTATAAAGGCTCTGGACCTCTTACAAAATCAGGTCATACCAGGCTCTCATTAGAATTCTTGTCTTATTCTTCTTTCTGAGGTGAAGCTGCAAACCTGAAAACTGGAGATCCTCAAAGAGACAGGAATACAAACACTTCATTTGAGACTGGAAGAAGAAAACCAGTTCAATGATTTTGTTACTGTGAAGTCTGCTTTGTATTGTAGTTTTGATTATGACCAAAATAAGTTCCTTCTCAAAGACTCCACAAGTTCATAACACTTTCCATTTACTCCTCTTCACATCCTTCTATTTTAGTGACAGCTTTGGATGGTGTACATGAATTAATTGACCTAGTAATATATATTGCTACAAAAGAAAGAAGTAACCCTTTGTATGAATTGTTTGCTAAGTCACATGGATTCAGGTTAACTCTGCTGCATTCTTTCTGGATGTAACCAGTCTCACTTCAAAAATAGAATTTTATCTTGGAAGTTTTAAGGATTCAATGGTACCTTGAAAAAGGAGTGCCACTTCCAAGTAGTAAATATAGCAAGAAAACTTAGTTCGTTCCACTTCTAGAGTGTGTGACTAGTTTTGATGTCTAGCTCATATTTCACACACTTGATTTGAGGTCCAGTTGTGTTCAGTCACAACTTCATGCTTTCTCGAGCAGCTACGGACAGATTGTGAATATAGTGACAAAAGATAACTCATTCAAACCAGAGGATTATTGGGAGTTTTATCATTTATGTTTTACTCGTCCGTGATTCAAACTTAAGACTTACTCATAGTTCAATTTCTGTTTCTTCTGTTTTGCTTTAATCCTTTATAGCCAAGATTTTGGATGGATTTTGAAAAATTATGTGCAGGTCAATTTCAGTGGGAAAAAGCATTCTACTATTATTTGTATGTCTCCTTTTTTATTTACTATTTTACTTTTTAAAAATTTGCTATTAGATTTGAGTTTTCTATACGCATTCTTTGGTGGTCTTCTGTCCAATTTTAAACTTAGCCTCTATTGTTGTATGACTGCGTGCTCAGGAAATTATTCTGTAAATGAAAACTGAATATTCAAAGAAGCATTTTTTGCTCCATGGATTCCTACAGTCTCCTATTTGGGCCATCTGATCATAGCTGCCTTTCAATTGTTCAGTTATTTTGAAGAATATTTTCAGCATGGTAAAAGAATATGTTGAATGGAGTAGCTCAGCGCTTGACCTGGCTTTACTAACAAAAAAAATTCATTTTTAGGATCTCCCTGGTTCCATAATTAGATGGAATGCTGTTGTTCTTTGTGCTAATCACAAACTTAGAGTTCCATGTTAAATTGGAGTTAAACTCTCTGCAGTGCAGATCAAGTAACATCTCTTCAAGGTTTAATAAGAAAGTGTGGTCACGTGGAAAAGAAAGTATCTGGAAACCTAGAGAAGGAACAACACACCAGAAGAACTTCTTTCAAGGTCAACCTAGAAAGCAGCATCTGCCAGTCCAAGGCAGCCACTGGAAACTAAAGAATTGCTCAGGTGGCCTGCATTTTGTGTGACTGGAAATGCATTGTTTACAGTATGGATTTGGCTCATGAAAAAGTCCCTCTGAGCTCAAAAAAAAAAAACCAAACGGTTTTTGATTGCCTCACATGTTCATTGTCTTAAGCAAGTATAAACACGTGAGGGGGCTTGTTCTTGCACGTAGACTTCGAGAAGAAATTGTAGTGCCAAAAAGCAGGCCAAGATTCTCATCTGATTGAGATTTCTAGGGCATCTGCTTCTAAAGAATTCCGAGTTCAATCAATGCATGAACAGCAAGAGAAGTTGAGGGAACAGTTGGCCATTCCAGAAGGATGCAGAATGGTAAAGAAAACTAAAATTTTTCTAAAGTGACAGTTGCAACCAATCTTAAGAGTGTTCTGAAGTCGTCACAACTTTGTCTTTTAATAAGCCCAGTCACATGACAATTGAACCGTTCTCGAAAGCTCATAGGTTCTGAATATGTCTCATTTTCTGCACCTCCCGTGTCTTCTCTTTCTACACTGTGTTTTCAAGGTATGTAAATGCAGCAGCTTTTGAGCCTAGAAATTTTACCCTGACAATCCAGCAGTTTTAATTACTAGCTCTCTTGTATCTCATTTCAAATATTAGCAGAAAGGAAACGGGCTGTGGATGGAAGTACTAAGAGCAGGATTGATGTTGAAGGGCAGTTTATGCTGCTTGAGCTGAGGTGACCTCCAAAGCTGATTCTAAATACCCCTACAGATGGACCCTCAGAGACTACTGAGCTCTAAGCAATTAAAATGCTTTGGTTCAGTAAAATACTTAGAGTGGAATAAAATAAAATAGATAATTTGTAAAATAGAACAAGGAAAGAAGATGAGAACAATAAACAAAAATGAAGTTAAACAAAACAAGACCAAAACCAAATAAACAACCAGAAATAGCCACAAAACATCTGTAGTATTTATTCTGCTGAAATCAACAGCTTTGCTCTGTGTATCATAGGTGTAAACAACAACTGTCTCTGGCAGCTGAGCGAGAATGGATTCTGAAACAGAGTAAAATGCAAACAGAACTGAACTGGCAGCAGCTCTGTGAGAATGCTGAACGTAATTGGTATCAGAAATCAGAGGATCTAACACAGAGCCTGTTGTCGCCAAGAAAGGAGGTGAGAATTTCAAATTAATACTGTTTAAGAATCATCTATTGCATAGAGAGCTATGGAGTCGTTGCACCATGGTGTTTCTCAAGGAAATACGGCTTTGGTCTTCCTTCAAATATTTGTAAAATAGTAATTCTGTATTGTGCACAACAGTTCATCACATGTATTTGGTCAGAGATCAGATTAATTTTCATGAACAATCTCTAATAGTGGCCTTTTCTCCCTTTCCATGAAATCAAGTCGGCTTGAGAGATGCTTTTCCGTTGCCATTGTAGCAAAAGAAGAAAGATCTCTCTTAGGGCAGCCTCAGGCCAGAAAGAATTTCAGAGCACAATACCACTTGAATTCTATCAAAGGAATGATATTAGTCCTGAAAAACTCTTGAGTATTTTTGTACAGAAATATATATATATATATATATATATATATATATATATTTTGTGTAGTGTACAAGCTTCTGTTTCTGGAAAATTAAATACATGTTTATTGTTTTGAAACTGTTACACAATGGGCTAACAATTCCCAATTGCCTAGTAAACTCACAGGTACAGAGGAAACACTTGTTTATGAAGTTTAGAATGCAGACATTTACTCTAGTGTCTTCTTTAACTATTGTCTTTCCAAAATGATTCATAGGCCTCAACAGTTGTAGGATATGAACACATATGAGAGATAAATCAGCACTATCCATTTCACATAAAGAAGATAAGACAATGAAGCTAAATTTGTCTGGGAAGGCATTTTTTGACAGAGTTAAAAGGGATGTGCTAAGTCCACTGCACTATGATTTAAATATCTTTGTTTTCCTTCTTTTTACTTCCCATTTCCTTTCCCTTTTTCTTTCCCTTCCTTACCTTTCCTTTTTCTTTTCTCCATCCCACTGTCCTTGAGCTACTGACATCCTCTGCTTTCCCTCCCGTCCCTCCCTCCTAGGTTGAAGCTGATCTCCAGAAAACAAACTACAGGTTGCATGAAGTGAAAACTATTCTTTCTGCTTTGACTGTTGAGAGAGAACAGACTGTACAAGCATCATTTAATCACAGTATTTCACCTGAAGGGGAGAAACAGGTTAGACAACACTTAATGTAGACATGGATTAATTCATTCTCAGATGACAATTTTATGGCCCTTGTTTCCACAGGATTTACTGTAAGCAGTTCATCTGTTTTATATGTTTCATTCGTATCTAGCCGGGAATACAAATAGATTAGGTGTCACAGGCTTAATTATGGCTCTCATTCATTACTCACTGGCAAAAGGAGCAAGCTGGATGTAGATACTTGCTCCAAAACGTGGCAATATACTTTACCATCATGGCACATCAAATGGGAAGAATTAATTTCTGGAATGTTCCTGAGACTCTGTGTCAGTTGCAGTTCAGGGTAGATTTTAAAGTTGTAGAGTTAAAATTTTATGGCAATGTTTCAAAATACTAATATGACAGCCGTTTAAGCTAATGTCTTGTATTTTAGTATCACTAATTAGTTTTCCTTTGATTGCTACCTATTAAAATATATATTTTTTTTAAAGCCATGAAACATTGCAAACGTAATGCTGGTTTGCACTCATGCTGAAGGAGAATGCATTATGAGTAGAAAACTGCCTTTTATAAAAGAATGAAAGTAAAGCGTGTGCTGCAGTGCTCTCTACTGGGCAGCTACAGGTGCTCAGCAGTGCAGGAAACTTCATTTGAAGGCCATTAGCATTCCAGATGACATTTTTAGATCACATTCGCAGAACAGACTTGTGACTGGGGAAATAAAGGGACTGAAGGAAGTAGTGAATGAAGATGGAAAAGGAATAGTGTTTGAGGTTGTGTAAGGCATAAATGTGGAGACTGAAGAATTTTGCTGACACATCTTAGGTGCAGTGCCTCATCATTTGCCGTGCCCTCTGAAGAGGCAGAACTGCTGCTTTGCAACAATTTAAGGTTAGGGTGGAATATACAGAAACATTTTTAATTAGCAGCATTTAGATAGAAATACTCCAAAACACTTTTCGCCGTTCTTTCCTTGTCAAAAACATCTAATATGTATGGTTTGTGAATTAGGATTTGTTTAGTGACTATAGGAGTGTATATGCTTGTATTGCAGGGCTTTCTGATATTCCGATACCAAATAGTATCTGCATTTCTTAAATGGATGATGACAAATGTTTCTATCGGCGAGAGAAGGTTTTACAGGGGTGGAATCTAAATTCTACGTCCTCAATATAGATGAAACCACAGTTAAAAAACCACCACTACTGGTCAAATGTAACTTATTTTAAAATGTTTGCAGACATTTTGGATGAAGAAAGAGCAAAAGTAAATAATGTCAGGACCCTAACATCCTGGTCCTTATATCCCGTTGGTCCTACTAGATAATTTTTTCCTGAAGATTGTGCTGGAATTTCAAGTGACCAGGAAATGTGTTTTCCAATCGATGTCCGTATTTTTGGTTCTGTGGGGGTTTTTTGTCACAAGTGGTTTTCCTTTTTTTTCCCTCCCCAAAAGCTGCAAATTTGGAAATCGAGGAGGCATATGAGAGGAAGGAAATATAACGGTATTTTTGTTGTTTTTCCTATATTCTTTCTAAACATATGTTGCTGTCTACTGTCAGGAATCAGATTCTGAAGCTAGCAACCTTTGGGAGAACAGACTAAAGCAATTCTTCAAGTTTGTGATCTGGAACATCTCACATTTTTGATTAGGCCATCACTTTAGTAACACAGAGCTAGATCTCCACACAAAATCTCCAAGATAATCTTTACGGCTGCATGCAGCCCATGAAGACAACACTGAGGAATTCCCCTTCAAAATTTAAGAAATAGAATGATTCTGGGATGTATTACTTTATAAGCAAACTGCTCATATTTTACTAATATAAGTAAAGTTTTCCATTCTGGAAGTATATAAAAATTATATTTGCTCATCAATCCATACTTCCACCAAGAATATTCCCAAAAGACAGGCTTATGAAGGTAGAACTCGATCATTATCTGACAACGTTTTCCTTTTACAACATTCATTGTTAGCTTACCTAATTAATGTGCAAAAGAAGAACATTGCTACTTACTGTAAATTAAAATGCTTGGAGGTTTTCTAGATACTGTCCATTGTCCAGATCATCTGGGTGTAGTCCATACAGTCCTTCCCCTTTTTTGATTTAGCAAGGGACATCCAGCTTCTTTATGTTATTGTGAACAGATGATCTCTCATGACACTTCTTTGAAGAATTTGACAGGTCAGAAAGGGGACTGCTGCTGAGCCCATCAGTTCTTTAAGGAGAGGGGTTACCTGTGCACGGAAGAGATACAGATACCGCACTTACAGAACAACAGTGATAAAACAGAGCCACCTCTGCGGTCATGGTCCTTTCCATCTGCGCCACCTCCTATGATGTTCTCAGCACAGCACTCTTTTCCCTGGCAAATTCTCAACAACCAGATATATTTATTTTCCTTCTATGGTTCTTTTCTCTCACCTATGTTCAAGAGTTGAAAGTATTAGGATCTGTGTGTGTGCTAGTGTGGAGAGAATATGTGATGCTTATTAATGAAGGGTTCTTTTTGTCTTGTACTTTCATTTTCCAGATATTTCAGTATGGTGATAAAAGTTCTCTGTGCAAAGATAATCCTGCCTTGGAAATAAAAAAGCTGCAGCAACAGAATGCCAGCCTTCGGGCTGCTATTGCACAGATGAGGAAAGAAATGGAGAGTCTTGATGAGCAGATGTTGTCCTCTTTTCTTCTAACAGAAAACAGACAGCTTGCAGAGCAAGGTGACAACTCTTGACACAGAACTTTAAATTCAGTTAAGGTAGTGTAGCAGTCACGACCTATGAGGACTACCCAATCCGTGAGTGTGTAAAAATCATTGTTCTGGGGTTCTCAAGATTGCATAATGCATAAGCACACAGCAGTCTGAGATCCTTTATTACAAATTACTACAAAACCATTATTAGTCAAAACAAATATACACGCGCACACACGCACACTATAAATCACTACAAAACTACCACTAGAAAAGCAAATGTGTATATATTTTGCAACAGTAAAGCAAATATATGTATATTACAAGTTATGACAGAATTCCTGATAGTGAAGCCAGCATGTAGAATCACAGAATGGTTTGGATTGGAAGGAACCTTTAAAGATCTCTGAGTTCAAACCTCCCTGCCATGGGGGTTTACACAGTATCCATTTACAGTGTATCTACTGAAGTGGTATACAAAAGGAGGTTCAGGGGGACTTACCACTCTCTACAACTACCTGGAAAGGACCTTGTCACGTGGTGGGGATCCTCCCGAGTAATAAGCAATAGGACAAGAGAAATGACCTGAAATTATGCCAGTGGAGGTTTAGATTGGATATTAGGAAAAATTTCTTTTTGGAAACATTTATTCAAGCACTGGCACAGGCTGCCCAGGGAAACGGTTGAGTCACCGTACCTGGAGGTATTTAAAAGACATGTACGTGTGGCACTTGAGGACGTGGTTTAGTGATGAACTTAGTGTTAGGTTTCTGCTTTCACCTGATGGTCTTAAAGGTCTTTTCCAACCTTAATAAATCTATGGTTCTGTGATTCTATAACTAGACATCTATATTCACAAGACCATATTCTGCAGCAGCTCTTGCTATGAAAGCCTAAACGCTCTATAAACACACATACATTCATATTATGCTCCTCTTTTAGGTTCATTGAGCACAAACAGTATTTCAACTGGAACCACTTTGAGCAACATCAAAGTCAGCTCAGCTACGTTGAATTGTATAGTAAACACAGACACGGAAAAGGTATGAAGAGGTTTAAACTACCTAAAAATACGTGCATGCATGCGCGTGTGTGTAATTAAATATATAGCATATTCTTTTTGTTTGAATAAATATTATAAAATGAAGTAATATATGCTGTGTGGTTGGTTAGATGAGAGCCAACAAAGATTTTTCCAGCCAAATGTATGTTCATTGTTTCTAGGCAATACATTTTGACTAGTCTTTCTCTGGCACAAGTCATTTCTGATCTTTCGAGCTGGTCTTGATGGGTTTTTTTACCACGTGCAAATGCTTAAGCTACTGTGTATCACCTCTTCACATTTTCCATTGTAAGTCCATATTTTAGCCTTTTTTTTTCATACCAAGTGCAACTCAGTACGACCAGGAGAAAGTACCAAGCTCAAGTACTGTCTTGGAGTGTTCACCACTCACAAAGGAAGAACTCACTGGCTGTGGGAGCATATTTTCCTCAGTTCAAGGGTTTACAAATACCTGTTCCACTGTGTTACTTTAAAGGATAAGAACAATATCAGCTTTAAAGTGTGACAGTGACATGTCCTGGAAAAATAATAATGGAATTGAAAACTGGGACAAATACCTAATGCTATGTAAGGAGTAAGTCACTACACATTCTCCTCTTCCTGTTTCCCAGCAATTTCATGGTGTAGTAAACAGAGTCAGAAGTAAGATAGTTTAAAAACCAATTCAAAAATAAGGGGTTTGTAATTGTCAAGTCATCTGTAAGATCTACCAATATCTGTTTCATGCTTTAATCTTACTGTTAAGACTCACCATTAACCGTCTATGTTCAAGAAAATTGAAATAATGGCTAAGTAATAAATAAGCATGAGAGGTCCTGATGGCATTAAAAGCTAAGAGCTTTAGAAACTGAAACAATATCAATGTTTAAATAAAACTTTGGAGCCTCAGGAGCCTTGTGCGGAAACGTGCACAACCCATCAGGAACAGATCATGTTTGATCTTAGTTTTATCACTTTGCTGACTATAGAAGGGGATTTGTTTGTTCATGCTGTCTAATTACATTTAGAAAATTGTTGTGTGCTAGTATAGACAGTGCAGATTTATTTTTTCTGTGTGGCCACCTCCAGAACTAGGTGAAAACTGAATTTTATACCAACCGCTCTTTTTTTGTTGCAGAAAATGTTTTACAAACCACTGTCCAAGATGCATTCTCACCTTCTTACATTTCTGTAAGTGAGGGTAGAGCATTAAAAGAAAAACAGAGAGGGATTTTGCCTTGGAGTCATAAGATAGGAGATGAACATTCTCTGTTCCACAGGTTAATCCTTTGCTTCATGATGCTAAACTATAATTGAATGCTCATGGCTGGATATGAGAACAGGAACATCTTTCCGGTAGCGCTGTGCACCGTCAACGTGAAATGCTGGATTACTTGTGCTTTATGTGTATAGACACGTAGCAAATAGGAGATGTGCAGGACAAAACTTCAAGTGAATAAAATGCTGGAATTGTAGTTAATGCTGTCTACACTGAAGTTGAACTATTGTTTCCTGGCTATTTCTGCTGTCTGGTTTATTTTTGATTTCTTAGTGCCTAACAAGCCTTCTTAGACATAGACTGGGAGCTAGAAGCACTCCTGAAAATACCTTAAAAACAATGGGCAAAACTTCATTAGAATTTCTTACTGGACTTTAGAAGTGCTTATCTTTAATTTCCTTCTACACCTTCTCTGTGCTTCTTACATTTATTAATTGCATGCTAAGGATGTACTTAAGGCCATGAAAAATTACAGACAAAAGTATTCCTATCTTGGGAGTTCAGAATCTGTTGAGCAGTAATGGTAACTAAACGTGGGGGTGCAGTTGTGAAGTCAGAAAAGAGAGCCATGGTAATCGTTTTCATTTTTCCATTTAATATAACAGACCATAATGTGACCATAATGTAGAAACTATAGACTCCAGAGCTAAGGAAGAAGAGGAACGTTATTGTGGAAACTAGTAAAATAGGCATGTATGTATATTTTGCTTTTGTATCAGCTCTGAGGAGAGTTTTTCCTCCCACTCTTCTCTAGTACCCATCTTTTCAGTGTTTTCTCTCTTTTGTACTGCAGAGTTTTGCTTTGGACATGGATCTAAAGGTAAAAAGATTTCTGAGTTCCACTCTTAACTCTACAGCTCACCTGAAAAAAAATCTTCCGTGTAACGTGTAGCCATGTGATGTTTTGCCTTTTGATCCAGTGAAGGTGGTACACAGTGTGACAACCAGTGGTGCCCTAATTGTTCATTGCCTTCACCTCTCTTTATATTAAGCCTTAGCATGTCAATTTCCACTGATGAGGGTAGACTGTAATAATTTGTGGCTATTTATATTACTTGCTTTTATATAAATTGCTATATGTGTGCCAAAGTGGTGTTCCTTCTTCACTTTGCTGTCTTTCTTAGTATTTTTATATTTAAGTCCTGCACTAATTTCTCTACCTTTCTCCCCCATAGTGTTTGTAGGCCTAAATGCTTTCCCTGTACATTCCCTGAGCCTTCCTTTTTATGGTAAAACTATCCAAAGATAAAAGAGAATGTCGTTGCATGACACAATAAGACAATACTTGTTGCATTTTTTTCTCAGTATGGATAACAGCTTTCGATGTGTACTTCTGGAATCGTAGCATTTATTGTGATGTAGTTGAAAACTGATTGGGATTGCACAGTTAGTGTAGTATGATTCTAACTAGTTTATATGTCGAAGAGTAAACATACCAACGAGTAATCGTAAAACAATTTTAATGCACGTGATACGTTCAGATACTTGTGGTAATGTGTGAAATTTAACATGTTTATGGGGAGATAATTTGTTCAGTGAATGACGACTGTTTAAATGGATATCAAAAAGTCTCCTCTATGGGGGCTGAAAGAAAACAAAGTATAGCTCCTGAAAGACAAGGATGTGATCTTTGGGGTAAATACCTTATCATTATGTATATGCGCATGTGGACTCAGGTTTGCAGAAACAAAATGGATTGTAGAATCTACTTTTCACTCTGCCTTTCTCTTTAAAACAATGTTTTAAGTCATACCTACCCCTTATGTGTGTATGTACACAACGATTAAACAAAGAAGGGTTTGTAGTAGATTGCTATTTGCTATACAGTGGTTTTTTCCACATTTTATCTTAAAATTAACTGTTCTTCAGTTTACAGTTACACAATGTTTATCCTATGCATATTATTTTACACTTACAGTTAACAATATTTGTGGGAATGTCTCAGGCTGTTACAGTGTATTGTTCCACAGTTTAATTTGTCCTATACTGCTAAAAAAATCTTTAAGATGGACCCTAAAAAATGGGCTGTAGACTTCAACTTTACACTTTGTCTTCAGCTGACCTCTAATGTGTATTTATACAAATCTCTGAACCTGCAAACCCCACTTTCAAAATATTCATTATAAGCACTCTATGTTTTATTCAGCGGCCAGAACCCAAGGCTCCTGAAGAAAAGATGGTAGATTTTGGACAACAGTTACCTGATGTAGATCCTGGTGTTGGCCTTCAGTATAGAGTTAAATGTACTCTACAAGAAATGCAAAATAAACTAAAAGAAGCAGCAAGAAAAATCTCAATTCTGAGCCAAGAAAAGCAGCAGCTGATTGAAATGGGAAACAGGCTCAGGGCAGAACTTGGAATGGTATTAAAGGAAGGTAAATTTATTCTACAGAAGCGTGCTAGTTTATATATTTAGAATAAAATGGGGGGATCGGTTCATCCATTGAGCTGGAGAGAGCCAGGCTTTAATGTCAAAATAAGGTGCTGAACCTGACTGATCCTGGATCTGCATAGTTTGTGTGAGACTGTGGTACTAATTGTTGCATAAGATTATCCTGTGGTAGGAGACGCGAAGATAGAACAATGAGAGTCCGTATGTAGTAACTTTTGTTGATGAACGTCTTAGGTGAAGGACTCCCTGGTGCCTAGGTGTCAGAGTGGGAACTGGAACTTGAACTAAGACTTTGTTTATGAGCAGAAAAGAGGTAGTGTATCTCTTGGAATAAAAACTAATGCTTTAGGAAAGTGGAAGAGAAAGCAGAATAAGCTTACTGTAGCCTAAACTTGAATTAAGAGTATATATCATGTAGAAAGATTCCACTGTGGATGTTTAAGTTTCATGCACAGTTTTTCTGGCAATGAAGCAAAGGTAAAAACCACGAGGCCCATTTCTGCATAGCATTGAAGCCATCTGCAATGAGAAGGCCTGTGTTCCGTGGTTCATTTATATCCACTGTAAACACTTGCTGGGAATGTAACATTGGTGACAAAATAACAATAAAGAATGCCTTCCTTAGTATTTTCTCTCCTTTATAGGACTTTGGCATCCCATTAGCTCTAAATGCTGCACAGTTTGTATTGCCTCTGGTAGTCTTCTTCCAAGAGAACTTGTCAAAAGAACACAGTGTCAGCTATCAGTTCTAAAGCATCTGCAGCACAGACTCACAACACAGGTAATTATATGCTCTTTGAAATCTAGTGATAATGAGCCATTAAGCCAGTTTTAATTCCGTGAATATAACTTACCTTAAAATTCTGCATTTAAATTAATTTTGCTGACTTTAGCTCAAATCTATCTTTGAAAGATTTCATAGAATCATAGCATATCCAGAGCTGGAAGGAACCTGTGAGGATCTTTGAATCCTGATGCCATCCAGGAGAAGCAGAAGTTAAGCCGTTTATCTTAAGGGCATTGTCCCACACGGTTTTTTGAACATAGACAGGCTTAGGGCCATGACCACTCCCTGGGGAGATTGTTCTACTGCTTGACTGCCGTCTCAGGGAAGAACTTCTTTCTAGTATCCAGTCTGAATTTCCCCTGATGCCCTTTCCCCTTTAAGCCATTTCCCCACATCCTGTCGCTGAACACCTAAAACAAGAGATTAGCAGCTCCTACTCTGCTCCCCCATCATGAGGAAGTTACAGAGAGCAATGAGCTCATCTCTAAGCCTCCTCTTCTTTAGGCTGAACAAGCCAAGTATCCTCAGCCACTCCTCACAAATCTAGCCCTCTAGTCTTGTCACCACTTTTGTTGCGCTCCTTTGGACACATTCTAATATTTCTATATTCTTCTCATATGTGGAGCCCAAAAATGTACACAGTACTCAAGGTAAGGCCCTATCAATGCTGAGCATAGTGGGACAGTAAGTCCTTTTGGCTGGTTAGCTGTGCTGTGCTTAACACACTGAGGACGCAGTTGGCACTTCTGGCCACCAGGACACACTGTTGGCTCACACTGAGCTTGCGAACAACCAAAATCCCCAGACCCCTTTTTTCAGGGCTGCACTCAGTGTATTATAGACACCCAGGATTAGAGTCCTGGGTACAGAATCCAGCATTTTTGCTCTTGTTAAATTTCATGCAGTTGCTGATTGCCAAGCATTCCAGTCTATCAAGATCTCTCTGTAAGGTCTCTCTACCCTCAAGGGAATCAATGAGTCCTCCTAATTTAGTATCATCAGCAAACTTACTTAGTGTGCACTCAACTCATGAGTCCGGGTCATTGATAAAAGACTGATGAGAAATGACCCTAAAATTGAACCCTGGGAAACATCACTAGTGACTGGCCACCAGCCAGATGTTTCCCCACATGCTTAAAGGGTTTGGGACTTCAAAAGTAGTATATTTAAACACGATCCTCCACCAACGTATTTCAGAAACACTTACGTTTATGCAGCATAAATGCAATCGTAAATTACGAGTTTCATAAAGCTTAGTTTTAAGTAAGTAAGAAAGGCCATTTGAAGGATTTGCTCTATATTCTAAAATGAGCTTCAAAATGCTTAATCAGTGACCATATTTCCAAATAATCACAGTGGTGGGATTTTAAAGCACCCATGTCCAAGTCACTGCAATAGTACCTTTTCCGTATATGAAAGCAGGAGATGCGGTTAACCTGTCTCATATCTTTTGTTACTGAAATACAACCTTATTGCAGCTTTTATCAGAGAGACTAATTAATAAATCCTGGCTCCCCTAGTAGAGAGTGGCAGACCTCCCAGTAACTTTGATAGTTAGGATTTCACTGTGTACTTTACTTAATTGATCAGCAGATTTGTTCCTGTGAGGATTGAGTCAGAGCAGCTGATTGTCGTTGTAGTTTTGAGGGCAGTAAACAATGTTTTTTCAGAAAGGGTGAGGTTGTTGATCCGAGGTATAAAACTCCAGTACAATTATTAACCAAGTTTAGTTGGGGAAATACTTCCTCTGGGAACCTCTCCAGGCAAGTTGATCTGGTGTTTGGTCACCCCTGCAATAAAGAAGGTTGGCATTTGATTATGGATTTTTTTCCCTCTTACACTTAAGCAAAGTGTCCTGTACTTCACTTTCTGCCCATTGCCTCTTGCTATTCCACTGTATACCACTGAGAAGACTCCAACTCAGTCATCTTTGTCTCCTTGCACCATCCTCATCAAATGCTTATACATGTTGAAAAGATCACTCCTGATCTATCTTTTCTGGAGGCCAGCAAGGCCAGCTGCCCCAAACTCTCCTTGTCTGTCAGATGTTCCAGTTCACTGATCATCTTTGTGACAGTTTGCTGTTTTGCTGTTTGTGGCCATTGCATTACATCCATGTCTTTTTGATGCTGGGGAGCCCAAAACTGGGAACAGTACTCTAAATGTGGTTGCACCAGTGATTGGCAGAGGGAAATAATCACCTCCCTTGACCTGATGGTAGTACTTTTCTTGGTGCAGTTGAGGATGCTATTAGCCAAAGGCCTTCTGAATGTATTGCTGCTTCACGTTCAACTCATAGTCCACCAGGTTTCTTGTTTCTTTTCTGCTGAGCTACTTTCCAAACAGTCAGCCTTCAGCATATTAGATTGAAACTGCAATCTCCTCTGCCTTTGGGGGAAAAAATCAGCTGAATTTAAGCTAATGCCCTTAGTTTATTTTTAATTCTCCCTTTATGTGTTCCTACTTGTCTTAATTGAAATTAAAAAAAAGATTTGAGAGCCTTTTTGATTACTAAAGTTTATTCAGGAATATGTAAAAGATTGAAGTTAAATGTTATTCTTTTTACCTACTAAGATCTGTAGAATGATCTCTAGATAATATGAAACTATACAGCTGATAATCCAACCATGTTGTCAGATTGCACTAAGAAATGACAACTTTCAGTCATTTACTTGAAAATTTTATCATCTCAATACATTTTAAAAATGTCTTAAACATTTTAATACCTAGACAAGGTACTCTGAAAAGATAAGATGGAATAACCACACATTTGTGTTGAGCATGCCATCCTGTGGAGTTTTTAGTCTGAAATTATCACTAATTCTTCAGATGTTATCTGGTTGGCCTAGGTGTATTACAGAGTATGTGAAGCATCTGGCCAGACAGTTTGAATGACAAAAGTGAATTTCTTACAGGAGAGCCAGTGTAAGTAAATTCTAATTATTATTTAATTTTTCTTACAGTTACGAGTGGTGCTAAAGAAAAAAAAAAAGAAAAAGCACACTAACCTCTGTAGTTGCTTAGAATAAATGCTACCAATTAGGTAAATGAAAGTTAGGAGACTCAGCTGGCCAAATCTTTTTGGCAAATTAGTTATGCCAAAAACAGACTTTTCTTTTTTTTTTTTTAATGTGAAATAAAACAGCACTACAGATTAGTCATCAGGGATGTTAGCTGGACTAATTACAAAAATTTCTGGGTTAGTGGATCTAAGAAAATACTGTAAAAGTTTGAAGTGCAAAGATCACTCAGCAATTAAATTTGAGAACAGGTACCAACAGGGTTAAGTTCAGTTGTTGCTTTCAGGTCTTCAGGCAAAGAGTTACGCAGCTTCTGCACGGGATTGCTATTGCAGGTAGTGCTTTTTTGGAGGGCTTGAACATTTGAGTATGAAAGGAAAAGGCTCTCCAAGCATCCAAAGTATGCAGCAGTATTTCAGCCAGAAGAGGCATATTAGTTAGGGAAGAAAATGAGTATGTATATTTCTTGGCTAAGGTTAATCTGTCAGATTAAACCTATGGCAACATTTTCAAATACGTTCTAAGGGAACCTGGCAGGGACAAACTCTGCCTTTGGACATCCCATCACAGGTACTTGCATTTCTCTTAGCTTCTTCCTAGCAGAAGGTATCCAGCAGGAGGGGCACTCCTGTCTGGTAGAGAAAAGTTGCCTGAAGTCCAAAAGGCTGTGCTGCTAGAGTCAATTATAACCAAATTTGAACTGATTGCTTGAGTAAAAATAAGTCCCTGTTCCTCTTTACTGCCCATTAGTCAATGAAGAAGTTTTAAAGGTTGCAGTATGAGCAAACATTGTAAACCATCTATCTGACAATGATAAACTGAGAATGGTATCTGCTGTATCTTTCCAGAGCTAAGGGAGACTTATTCTTCCTCTGATATAGCAGATAGTCTAAGACAACAGAAATTGAGAACTGTAACAGGTCAGTCATGTGAGTGCAACGTGAGGTGGAGAATCTGGTATATTTTACCAAATCTATTGTCCAAAGTATTAGTGAGGGCTTCAAAAATGTGACTTAGGACATACCATGGTGAAAGCCATCTTGGCTGTGATACTGGGAAGATTCAAATTATTTGCATTCTGTGAGAACATGTCTAGGAATGCAGCACTGTTTTTGAACTCCTGACAGTCTGAGGACCTGATCGAGAGCAGTCACGGCAGCACTGCCACAAGTATGAGCATCTTGTTGTAGTGTGAGAAGGATCCTCAGAGAAAAGTATTGGGGATCATCAAAAAAGTAGCCTCACTGGCATATCAATGGTACATCTTATGGGACAGTGGTATGGGCTTCTTCTGGAGCAGGAAATCCTTAACTTCTTGTAGAACTCCAAGGTGAAAAGATCAACTCTGGTTCTAGATGACAGTCCTGAGTATATGATTCTGATGTCCCTCTTGTGGGGTTTCAAAAGAGAATAGGTGAGGCAGCTGTTACAGTGTGCAGGATGCCTGGAATGTGGTCTGCCAAGAGATGAACTTACTGTGCAATGCCTCAGCATGCTTGTGGATATATCATTTTTTCAGGATGCTTGTAATCATCTTATGAACTTAAAGTTACAGGCTTGGCATCCTTTATTCACTTGAACATTCAGTTCAGTGTTTCAGAAACAGTGACATGTTTATTAAACTTTTAACACTGGAAATAATTTTTACAAAGGAAATTAGGGTCCAGCAAAGCATTTGAGAAGACTTGTAACCTACTTGTTTCATCTCTTGTAACCTGCTTGTTTCATCTGTGCACTGCTGGGATTGAGGTCTGAAAAAGATTAGCTAAATGCTTATACTGAACATATATAAAAGCTATTTCCAGATCTGGGCAAAATTGCCACAATTCAAAACCACTTTTTTTTTTTCTTTTCCACCTCTTCAATTTTTCTTTCGTTCACAGCTCACCTTAGAACTTAGCTTACTCTAAATTAAGACCAATTAATATTCATTACCTATCCATCCCAGTCTTCTCTTGCCTTATTTCTGATGAGCAAGATGCTGTGTTTGTATTTTTCTACACATCTTGTGTCTTCCATGTTCTGTTAAAAATCATTAAAGATCATTCTTGCTTTTGTAAGAATAAAGAGATTTTAAAAATACAGTATGTCAATGGCGCTTGGAGAGGTACCATTTGACTGTGAGTTTCCATATGGTGTGCTAAACTCTGGGAGTAGTAGTTCAGTCTCTTCAGCTGATAGGTTGCTTGGAGGTCATGGCAGAAGTTGCTGTCATTGAGGATCTTTCTGCCTCTGGAACCTTTGAGTTCATCATTTGTCCAGACTAGAAGGGATAGCCCATCTTACATCCAGGCTGTTCAGTACTCTCATCCCAGGCTGCTCTTTACCCAGAACATACCTGCTGGGGCTTCAGCTCCTGCACTAAAGCTGAGCTCCAGCCTGACCTTCCAAAGACTACTGTTATTCTAGTTTGGGTGTTTTTATTCTAGGTGATCACTCTTACTGGCCAGGCTACATTTGTTCCTGTGTTCAAGATCTTCATCCTTACCAAAAATCGAGAGAATTTATTACTTTCATAGCTACAGGTATTTCACTGCCAATTACTCTATATGATGGGCTCACATTTTCTTTAGTCTTAAATAGCAAAAGACTTTGATGTTTATTTTCATCTCCTTTGACAGGGCTAAAGCCGTTTGCTTTTCATCAGATATCACTTTAATTGCTACATGTTGAAAGTTAGTGAAACTTTGAGAGGTAAATTTGGGGTTTTTAGCTGCTGACAATTTACGTTTCCATAGCTGCTTTATCCTGCTTTATCTTAATTGGGGTTTTAGGTAGGTATTCCTTTGGAGTTTCACTTCTGTAATTTAATCATGGGAAAAGATAAAAGTGAAGAATGACCCTGACAATATAAACTTGAGTAACAAGCAAGATGATAGTAACAGCATCAGAAAATGTAGATTTAGAACAGATTTAATAGTAGGGTTATTAGGAGAGTCGTTTGGCCCTGCTGATCTGAAGGGAATGTAATTTTGTTTAATATTATTTAGAACTGGTTATTTTAAATCTAGCAGTGTAACAGCAAATTGAGCTATAAATGTATTAGAGACCATGAGTTACTTGTGTTAATGTAATATTTCATATTAGGAGCTGCAGTATGCAAGGCAACAGCATCCCTCAAGGTTCTCTTCTCTAATTGCCTGCCCTAGCTTAAAGGAAGAGGCAGCTCCAGGTAGCTGTGGGGAAGAAACAGAATTACCATCCGCTGAGGTACAGTGCAGTTTTATAATCAATGTAATTCACCTTCAGTTGGATTTTTCAGTTGGACTGCTCAACTGTCATCTCCTGGAAGACATAAAAATCTATGTATTTTTAAAATTATGCATTGCTCCTGTACAAAAGAGTATCTGTTAACATGAAATAAACTAGGGTTTTCAATCACTGTCATGATGTTGTAATTAATCTTCTTATACAACCTTTCACAATTAAAAATAATAGTTTTCCTTTGTCTTGCCTCTTGCTGAAACCTTCTATCTTTCCAAGTCCAAGATGCCACTAAGAAGTTTAACCAATTTTATGATGTCCTTGATGTGAAAAGTACGTATCTCTGTAAGATTGTCTTTGAATTTTAACAGGTTCAGCTTGATTTCTCTATTGACAATCATGGGCCAGAGCAACAAAAGGCAGATACATCCTCAAAGATTGTTCAAAGTCAGCTGTTCAGACAGAGTCCTAGTCAAGTCCAGCAGGCCCTGCTTTCTTCATCTAGAGCACATAATTTCTGCCAAGGTGTTTGTCAAATTCTAAATATGGGATCAAGCCTTTCTATACTCAGTCCTCAAAAGAACACTAACCAAGGTAAGCCTGCTTTGTAAAGTAGTCACAGTATTTGATTCTTCTAGAAGAGTGGACGTACGGTAGTGGATTCTGGCACTTCCACTAATTCTTTTACATACTGCTGCTCTTATTATAGTCCTATGATCAGAATCTGAATTAGTTACTTGAAGGGAATTTCACTGTTGCCAGCAGAAGTAAGAATTAAGAGGAATGTCTATATAGCTCTCTGGTTTTAATGCCATCATGGCAAATACTTCTTCACTTCTATTAAGTACTCCTGGAAAATGCAAACTCTGTTTTGACATAGTCTAGAACTTAGCTGGAGCAGATATGAAAGTGTCTGTTTGGGAACTGCACACTTCATGTGTTGCCAAGTTGAGCAAATCCTTGCTTAATTTTACTTTTTTTGCTGGTTAATAGCTACAGTACTGCTTTGTGTGCTAAGACCTAAACGCTGAAGATGACATCACAGGCATAATGTGGTATATGCTGTGGGCATTCCCTGGAATTTTATAGTCCAGTGCAACAAGTTGAAATGGGAAAATATAAAAGCAGGCACAAATTTTGGTATGTCAGATAGCGTTCAGACCTTACATGTGAGACAGCGTCAAGGATTGGGATGACAAGAGAAGGTGAAACCTAGGTCATAGACTGAACGTGAATTAGTGTTACACTTCCACGAAAAGCACCACAAGTTCTCGGAAATTTTAGCAAGAGCACCCTTTGCAAGGTACGTGTAGTAAAGTGTAGCCTCTTAACAGGCAGATTGTAAAGCAATTCTTTAATGGCAGCTATTATGTTGAGCAGTGTATTGCAGAATAATGTTACATATCTCAAACTGTTGGTCTGTTCGTTAAGTAATCCTTCATTGGCAACCCTTTGAGAAACTGGTCTAACACCTGCTGTAGACAGGACAAAAAATAATGGACTTACATTATAATATTGGAAAAACTTTAGGAATGCCTAATAGGGGAGTATGTTCCCTGGAGGGATTGTAGACTCTTCTTTATTAAAGGTCTTTATAAATAGACAGACAAACATTTCTCCAGAATGTTCCAATAAAAGGGGGTTTTTGTTTATTTTTTAATAAGAGGTGTAGATTTCAATAAGTTATTTCTTACAATGTTGTGGGGGCTTATGTGAGTTGCTTGGTTTTTTGCCTTGATATTATTATTTTTATCGTCACCATTATTCCTGTGACCTGACAGCATCTCTATAGTAATGTGGCAGCCCTTTAGCATTTTCAAATGAGCTGTATTACCATTACATAGATACTCATATACCATTAACCACATACCAGACTGCAGGAGCAAGAATGCAACCACTGGGTTAAGGGAAGTGATTTGTTCCCCTCTATTTGGTACTTGTGAGGTCACATCTGGAGACTCTGTCCAGCTTTGGACCCTCTTATACAAAGGACTGACAAACTGGAGTCCAGTGGAGAGCCACTAAATGCCTGCGGCACAGGAACACATCACATGAGAAGAGGTTTAGAGAGCTGGGTTGTTCAGTGTGGAAAAGAGTCAGTGAGTGGTCTGATTGCTGCTTTTTAACTACCCAGTGAAGGATTTTGGAGAAGACGGAACCAGACTCTTAGAGGTGTACAGTGAAAAGAGGCAACTGGCAGTAGTTGTGTCAAGATACATTCTGAGCAGGGAGTGATAAGCACTGTGACATTTCACCCAGAGGTCCCTTCCAGCCTATGTTACATCTATTTTTAAACCAGTGTACGGAGGCAATGAACCATCTTTAGCAGCTCACAAGAAAAAATAATACTTTTAAAAGGACTTTCAAAATGAAGACTGGATTATAAGTGTATTTATTCAACAGCAGTGCATTGCAAGGATGGAGTAATGTGCATTGATAGACCTGTAGGACTGGAACGGACATAGTGCTGGCACTCATGATTCATATTCTTTTGTGAGGCTGGGACTGAAATAGGAAGAGTATTTCAGGTCAGGCCTATATTGACAGGATAAGCAAAAGGATGTCTTTGAAACATTACTGATAGTGCCATGCAGTTTCGTGCTGTTGTATGTGTGATGCAACAGCTCTGGCAGCCTTACAAGGACATCAGTTTCTTAACGTCTAGAAATTTCCAGCCACTGTTACAAAACTTACTGTAGATTTTTGGGGATAGAGAATAGCAAAAGGGACAGAGGATACTGCCAACATGAAACAACTGAAACATCAATAACGGGTGATATTTTACTGAGAACAACTTTAACTTGACCTCTGCATCTAGATTTATACGAGGAACACCAGAGTGGGACTTCTTACTCAAACATGCGGGCTCTGAAATATTGCATTGAAAGAATACAATTTTTAAACACTCTATTTTGCTGCTTAGCTTTCTCCCCCAGGAAACCAACCAAACGATGCCGTTAATTCTACTGGACTAAATTCTGCATTTCAGAAAAAAAGATTGTGAAAGCAAAATCTTTCTTTTTTGGAAGAACATCACCTTAGAAGCATTATATACAAAATTTTCAAGTTCTGCTTCTGGTTTTTAGCAGAGGCTTGCATTACTTTTCATGCCTGAGCTATGGAAAATTAATTCAATCTTTCCTGTTTAAAACCACTCACCTGAATTTAATATATTCATCAAATACATTGTGACAATGGATAGAACTGTCATTGAGAGAGAGTGACTCGAACTGGGCTTTCAGGTACAAGTGATGTATGGAGAGACTTGGAAGCTCAGTGACAAAAAATTATTTGCAACAAAGCAAGCAAGTTAGTTCGCTTATTCAAACTGGGGGGGTTTTTTCCCCAAGTTCAACTCTGTACAAATTGATAACATTGTGAGCATTTCTGGTGAAAAAGAGAATTGTAGCATGAAAATTATTTTTCTGCACCTGTTTAACAGTTTCATTCATTTTTTTCATGTACAAAACAGCCTATTGGCAATCAAAATGGTTGGCTTCCAAGCAAGTTAAAAGGCTATGATATATTTTAATTTTCTCTCTCCTTACTCTACCTGCTAATTTTCCGTTTGTACTGTAGAAATTAGATGGTTTTAATAGCTTGTATGTTAATTCTGCAAATAAGGAGAGAGAAGATGTTTAGAAGGAACATAGGTTCCTTCTTCTGGTGTTTTTATCGTTCAGGATTACTGAAAGAAAAAGAACCTGCTAGAGGTAGACAGGTACAAGCCCTGATGATATTAAAAGGCTACATAGGATACCCAGGCTGTACTAGTAAGAAATATACTTCTCTCTTTTTTTTCTCTCTCCCTTTTAAATGCTCTGTCCCAGAGGTTGAGAGCAGGTGGAAGATTTTTGTTGGTGATCAACATCATATGCACCTTGATGATGAGCCACCCCTCAAAAGAAAGTTGTTTATCGTGAGTTTTACACTTTCCTCTGAAAATCATGGCACACATGTACAGCCAGGTGATTAGCTTCTGTACACACTGCAAGTTTTCTCCATTCATCTGTGGGCTACAGGGTCTTTTGTGATTTTAGAATAAATGTTAGGCAGGAGGAGGGAAAGCTTTGTAAAACATTTAGAAAACGTAAATTTATTTTCTTCTATTTAGCTTAATAAAGTTACTACTTGCTGTTGAAGACACATACTTGTTTTTTAGTGGGGGGGAAAAGGAAACATCACCTATTAAAGTTCAGCTGTAATACTGCATTTAGCATAAAGCCAATACTGTGAAGGGTGCTGTGTGGTACTGCGTGAAAAGCTCCGTATCAGCTGCTATCAGCTATCCTTGGGTCAGCAGAGGCTGGGGTCAATGCAGACGGAATAAAGGCGTAAGGCAAGCTGTGTCCCCAGTAGTCACTTGATTTATACGTTTGATATAGATGAAACTTCGTATTTTCATGTCCCACTATACATTTTTGAGAAACCCCACCTCCACAGGTACTCAGAACCATGTCCTGTGTTTAATAATTTGTATAATAATACATTGTAGCCTAACCAAGAACAGGAGTGAGCTGCTTTGAGGCAAAGTAGCTTTTCTGATTTACTACTTGACCTTAGATAGGGGAGTTTTTTGTACTATAATTCTGATTGTTACTTGCAAAGCTGTGTTGTCTGAAATTCCACACTTTATGGATCAAAAGTTATCTTAAGTGTTTCCACACTAGACAGAATTTCAACAGCTTTGACATCACTGACAGTTCTAAGAGCAATCCATGTGGGTAAAAAGCTGGCCAGAGAAAGAATCTGGTAAAATATTAACAAACAGAAAGAGTGCTCTGGCTCTGGCTTCATTCCAGCTCCAATCAGAGAAAGACTCACGATCTCTTTTCTGCGTTACATAAAACTTCATATTTGAAGTGTTTCACAAATATTAACTAATCCCCTAGTTACATTTTCTTCATTTATATGTTCTTCTCCTGAATAGGAACTTGTTTGAGTTGGTGTTCCTTCAGAAGCACTGTTAGCTATAAGCAAATATCTAGTGACAAATTTCTTAAGTGAAACTTTCATCTGAGGAGATTTCAGTTTGCTCATACGTGTCTACATATATCTCTTTCATCCTGAGAACAAAAATCTGTGAATGTTAATTTCTGACTGAAGTTAACACATATCAAAGAGAAGATATGTTAAAGCATTTCAATACACTAAACATTTTGTTCCATTTTAAAAAGCAGTTTAGGTGCTTAGCTATGATCTTGCTAGCTCTGGTTGTCAAGGTCACTTCTGAAAGTAAGTTGCAGGCTTGTCAATTAGGTGTATTTTTTCATTTTACTGCACAGTGCATATTCATGCCAATCTTACTCAAGATCCTTCACAGATGTGAACAATCCCAAGCAGAACCAGAACACAGTAAGGTCTTTATTCAGTATTCTCTTAGGGTATTTCACTTTAAATAGTATTTCTAATTCTGGGGTATTGATTCTTGATCTTTTCCTATTTTTTGGAACTAACCTTACAGGTTTGCAGTGGTTGATTTTAAATTTCTGTGTTAGTACACATTTTTGATGGTCCAAAATTTTAAAATAGCTATAGAGAGTGCTTGTGTTCTGTGTTGCTGTTCCAAACACCTAAGTAAGCAGCCTTTACTAGTTACAACTACAGTTTCTCTGCTAATGACAGGAGACAAGCACACAGAAGTCTTCAGAGAAAGGGATGCATGTGATACATATTACCAAGTACCAAGTACATATGTGGTACTTGGTTACTTTGGCTTTGGATTTACAGGATTAGGGCCTCCCACATAAATTTCTGAAAGTCATCCCCTTCTTTGAATACAAAAGACTCTTGAAAACTGAATATTTAAAAAACCTGACTGTCCGTAAGCAGTGTTAACTGTGTGTTATTTATGGATCTGCTCATTCCTGTTATTTAGACCACAAACAACAAGTCTTATCATTCTGCTGCTGTTCCTGTTCAAGAAAATAATCTTTCAAGTAGCACCTTTCAGACACTGCTGCCTGCGCTTTTGTAAACGGTTTACATTGTGAAATTCTGCTTTATTACCTGCCAGATGTGGTGGAGGTACTCTAATGAAAGTCCATTTTCCAGGCAGGAAAATACACCCAATGATCTTCATGGACTCAAGCATCCTCTTCCACATCTGTAGGAAGCCACTAGGTGGCAAGCTGGACAACAGTATTTCACATCCACTGAGCTTTTGCCACCTGTGATAACAAATGCTACCAAGCTGACTCAGTGCAGAGATTGCACACACGAACAGCTGCTTCAAACTAAGCCTAAATATAAAAATTATTTTGAAAAGTGTCATGTTTTGACACTAGCCAGAGTGTCATGCTTTGCATAGGGCTATAAACCTTCAATAGATCAATTCATTCCATAATTCAGGAACACTTTTTGTTTCCTTTTATGTAGGATTTTGTTTGGACTTTCTACCATGTTCAGCTAACTTTGAAAATTTACCTTCTCCTACTAATAAATGGTCTTTGTCAATTTGTGCACCTTTTATTCTTGCTCTGTGATTGAGCTGCAGCCTATGATGCTCATAAAATTAAACCAGTACAGAATACTGTAGTGTGTGTGTTATCACGAGTATATTATGACTACTTCTGCTGTCCGCTTTGGCTGTCCATAAACAGTCTGAAGTTAAAGTCTCAGTGCCTTGAAAACTAAGGATTAAGTGGCTGGAGCCAAACACCTGTAAATATTACCTACAGCTTACAGTGAATTATGTGATTGACCAGTTCCATTTATCTCACCTAATGAAACCTGTGATAAGACTAAAGTTCAGTTAGTTGGAGATAATAGTTTTTCGGAGAATTATGTGAGAATTGCAGGATGGACTCTGGCTGGTATTAGGACCAATCCCATTGCTTCCCAACCAAAGATGTTTCTTTTTGAGTCAGTTCTTTCTAGTACAGACATATTTTAGACAACAAAACCAAAGATTTACACAGTAAATGCCTTCCTAAGTGAGAGAAGGTTGAAAAAAAGCCCCAAAAGAGAATGGTACTAGTACAGCTTTGTCGAGTCAACAGAATTGCCTCTGAGCCTTTTATATTATGCATATCCAAACACATCCTCTCACAATGGAGAGGAGGGTAAACTTGTAAAGTGTGATGTTTTAAAACAGGTGAACAGGTAGGTAGTGCTTGACTTAAACAGTTACACCAACCTTCCAGCTGTCTTCCTCCCTTAAGCAGTCTGAGCCTAATGGAGAATGAACACATACAGGTGAAGTGAGGATTAGGCAGAAGACGCTCTGTTATACAATCAGCACAGCAAGCCTTAATGGACTGCTCTGGGCCTCCTGTGTACCGAAGTGGTTCTGGTAATACAAGATTTTGACAGTGTGGCACTATGTTAGCAGCATATTTAGAGGAAAAGAGTAAATCAGTTCTCTTCAACTATCCAATCTCGTAATTGAATACAAACATAACTACAAACTATTTTTCTGTCTGTTTTTTGAGCAGTGGAGTTTGAAGTTGCACATTCAGCCAAGCAATCTGAAGAATCTCAGCAGAATGTCAAAGCCAAGGATAAACTTGACATGTCAGCTGGAGATTTAACAGTCAGAGGAACAAGACTGGAAGTTCAGGAGTTACAATCCAGGAATTTATCTCATGCTCATCTATTAAAACCAAAAATCTCTTCTAACATGGCAAAAATCCGCAACTATAATATTAAAGACTGACTTCAGTGTTAGCAGCATGTTCCAAGTCCACACTTGCTATTAACTTTGAAATCTCTCAATCAGATCTAAATATCATCTTAATTTTTGTATGTCGAGATATTTGCAGCCAGAAGAGAGAATAAATATCCAGTTTCAAATATTCTGTATACAGTGAAGCCTAAAATAAAGGGTTAATCTATGTACATTATGAGATTACAGTCTTCACCGTTAATACTGATTTATTTTAATTATATGTGTTAAGATTTGCTTGCATCATGAATTTAGAAATGCCCAGTGAACACATAAGTAAAGCCTTGTGCCTTCAGGCAGTGCCTGCAGGACTTTAGCAGATATTTTGTTGAGAAACTGTAGATGCGATTTAAGCTTAGAACTGGGATGCCTCAACCTACTTGTTTTCTTATAATTAACAATGCAGCCGTTAATCCTTTGCAGCTATCTTTCTACTTGAAAGAAAGGGGCCAAAAAAGATTACACCCGAGTCAGTATTATTTCTCATCTTCTGTAGCTCTTTCCACTTGTTCAGACAGTATGAAAGAGTATATAGTTCAATTTCTATTGTCACATCAGTAATTATATTTTTCCTTGACAAGAGATAGTATGGACTTTAAAGCAGGGAGAAACGCTGCTAATGTGTTAGAATCATACACTCAGAACCATACAGACACGTTGTAAGAAATAAGTCTTAAAAGAGATGAAACTAAAAGAAAACTTGAATGAGTTGTGATGTAACAAAGGATATCTGTCTAGTAATGAACACGCCAGGACACTGAGACAAGTAATCAGTGTATTTTTGTAACATTTCCAGTAATGCTGAGCTGTCTTGGGATATTACAGAGATGAACTTTACTATAAGTAAAAGAAATACACATGAAAAATTCAAGAAAAAAATTTTATTGTGGGAATGGTCAAGCACTGGAACAGATTGCCCAGAGAGGTTATGGAGTCTATGTCTATGGAGATACTCAAAACCCAACTGGACATGGACCTGGCCAGCCTCTCCCAACTAACCCTTAAGTTGAGGGTTTGGACTAGGTGATCTCAAGAGGTACCTTCCAAACTAAGAGATTCTGTGATTCTGCAGGTGGTATCACTGAAGTGAATAATACTTCTGAGTTGCTGCTAAACATACAAAATCTAAACAGATAAATGAAGGAAAAGAGCTACTTACCCATGAGCGCCTTTTTTTCCTGGAGCGCTTTTTTTACAAATGCTTTCCTGGTACTCTTTGCAAATAGGTGCTCTCCAGCACCTGACAATGTGGTAGCAGTCAGTCTGAGAATTTGAATAATTATTTTCTACTACCTGCAGAAAATGTTTTGCTTTAGTGCAAAGGTGCAGTGATATAATCAGATGCTAAATCTGCAATAAATTTCATTAGATGTTACTAAGCAATATAAGGCCTGAGAGACCTTGTGAGCTTCTTTCTAAATCTTTTCATTACTTGAAAATCCTGTCATTTGATTCAACATTGTTTATGAGCCAGGACAACATGATGCAGTCCCTTGAACGAGGCCCTGAATGAGCTCTTTCTGTAGCTCAAAGCATAGTGGTTTCTAACAAGTACCAGAATTCTGGCCCAGATCACACCAGTTAAAGCACTCACTGGTTATTTGCAGAACTCATTGTGTAAATTCCAGATTTTACAATAGCTGTAGATTATCCTGACTTTTTGTTTTCCACATTTAATATTGAACTGTGGAGATGCACAGTAGTTCAGAAGTATGACTTTCTGTGCATGTGTTAAAAGCAGTGTAAAAGAGCAGTTTGTTCCATGATCTTTGTAATACTTCATCTGAACCTGGAAAACATTACTCTTTATTCCTTACACTCATGGTCTCCAGACTTCAGAAATGCTTTTGTGTAGGTTTCTATGCAGGTGGGGGGGGGGGGGGGGGGGGGGGGGGGGGGGGGAGGTGTTTGAAGGTTTTCTGGGGCTTTTTTCTTTTTTTTGTGGTTGTTTGGTGCTGTGTCCCACTTCCTCCCCACCCCATGGCACCTGGCATGCCTGTTCATGCAGACCTCTTGCCAGAAATGCAGCTTTAATTTATTCAGTTTCCCTGAGAAACAGGTTTCTGTAAGTCAAGTGTAGGTAAGGAAAGATGATAGCTGGGTTGTTTCATTTTATTTTACTTGTGGTAGAAAAAAAAGTAGTTAAATCATTGTACATTTGTTTCAGAGTAACTATAAGAACATAGCGTGTAAGTATGCTGAAAATTAACATAGTATGCATAATAATAAATAACGCAAACATATTGCTTGGATCCTGTGTGGGGAGATTGTGCTAAGGGTGTACTAAATACAGCAGGAAAAGTCTCATATATTGCTCTTTTGACCAAAATATTTAATGAACTGGGCATTGATTCCTAAGAACCGGATGAGAAGAGTAGTAACAAGGTACCACTGTGGATACTAATGAATTGTACAAAGAAGGGAGATCCTATAAAAAAAGGGAATTCAAGCAGATCACAGAGTACTGAAAAGGTGAAAGGGGACATTATTTATTGTTCTTTGTATCAAAGGGCTAAAAACCTGTTATGTTGAGAAATAATACATAGGTAAAGGCAAAGGGTCTGCCCCGAGAAGGTCGAAATGGAGCAGTACTGTGAAGCGGCAATGCAAGCGCTACCGGGAGCGGGGCCTCTGCCCAGAACCAGTTCTAGCCATGGACGAGACAAGGCGGGGGGCTTTCTTGCGTCCCGGTGTTCAGGCCCACATTTGCCGACCGAAAGGCTTTTTTGTGTTGGAGTAGCAGTCGTAGGCAATACAGAAGAAAATTCAAATTCGTTGACTGTGCGGCTTTAAATGAAGGAGCGTAAGTTACAGGGAAAGTGGATGAAAGGTACCCACACACAGAGCGATCCGCCCCGCTCCGTCGGTGGGAAGGGGGGCGTACCAGGGGCACGGCGGGGAGGGAATCTCTGGCGCCCTCCCCCCGCCCCCGGACGCGCTCTGCTGCCGCCAGTCAAGGCGGCGCGACGGGCCTGGGCACGGGGCAGCGCATCCCTGGCCAGCGTGCCTGCTGCCCTGTGGTAACCCCGGGATCGCACTCCGCCGGGGTGAACGACCGCCGCCACCAGAGAGCGACGGGCGCTGCTCGCTCTGCCGGCGGCCCCAGCCGCCCCTCAGCCGTCACCACATCGCCTTATCGCTTAGCAACGCCGCGCGGGCCCCGCGATTGGCGGGGCCGCGCCCCCGCCCACGTGCCCCCGCCTCCGTATTGGGTGCCGTCCCGGGATTGCGCCTCCAGCCCCACGTCCCTTCCCTTTGTGCGTCGCGGGCGCTGCGTGATCCGGCCGCGCTTGGACCGGCGCCCGCCTAGCCTCCGCGTCAGTCGCCGAGCCACGGTGCCGGCACGGCGCGGCCGTAACCCCCACAGCGTGCCTACCGGCGGGGAGGTGGGAGAGGGGACACGAAGAGGTCGGCGCCCGCGGTGGGTTGGCGTTGCCTCGCCCCTGGTCAGGCCGGTCCGAAGCCAGGCAGGCTCGCAGCGCCCGGCCTTCCAGGGCCTCCAGTACGGGGCGGGGCGGGGCGCGACATCTTGGCCCGGTGCCGCGGACACGGGGGCCCGCCTGTGTCCGCCCCGGCCTGTTCAGGGCCCCCTCCTACCGTGGAGCGGCTCTGGCGGGCAGGGGTTGGCATCACCCCGGGCCCGACTCGGGGCGGCCCTGCCCCAGCTCTCATTGGACTGCGGCGAGGAGTAAACTGTCAGCCCATGTGGCGTGGCCGCCGGAGGTGGCGACTGCTTAAATAGCGGTGGGAGCTAGAGGGAGACAGTGAGGAGTGCGTGGAGTATCGGCGGTGCGCAGCTCGGCAGCGGCCGCCGCAGAGTACAGCCGCAGAGCCCGCCCCGCAGCATCCCGACCCCGCGCTGAGCTGACGCCAGAGTCTTACCGACACGAAGCCATCCACACCTGTGCAGGTATCGGCGGGACAGCGGATACGGCGCGGTCGGGAGAGCGGCAGCCTCTGCACCAGGCTTCGCGGGCCGCTGCGCCCGGCGGGTGCGCCGGGGAGGCTCCATCTTGCTCTCTACGCCGGGCGGACGGTGAGGGTCCGCGGGCTCGGCTGGGGTCCGCGGGCTCGGTCCGCACGACGGGCAGGTTCTGGTCCCTAGCCCCGGGGTCGCCGCGCCCTGTTGCTGCCGGCCGCTCTCCCGTGGTGCAGCGTGGCCGTGCCGAGGAGAGTCCCCCGTCTCAGCGACTGGTTACCGCGCCGCAGCCTCCCACTCCGCCTGCCCGCCAAGGTGGCTGCATTGTGGTGCTGGCGCTCGGCCATCTTGGCGGCGGGCGGAGACCGTGCCGCCGGCACAGTCACGACCCCTCGCTGCCGGGCCGGGCGAGATCGGGTGCACACGGCTGGGCCCCGCTGCCCGCAGTCCTCGCGCGCGCCCGGCGGCAGCGGCTGCGCGAGGGGCAGCGCCCGCCGTGGGGCTGGGCGGCCTCGGTGGCCCAGCGCTGCCGCAGCTCGGGCGTCGAGCACCGCACTGCTTCGGGTGGGTGCCGCGGCTGGACGGGCCGCCCTGCTCAGGCAGCGGGGCGACGGTGCTGCGGTCTCCACGGCGTCCTGGGTTGGCGCAAAGGCACGGTCGTGGCAGACTGAGGAAGCTTGTACCAGAGGAGATCGGCGCTCGGTATTGCGAAAGGAGACTCGCCAGTAGGTTCTGGGAATCCATCTCAAAAAGGGTGCCGTGTATACTGCTAAACTATTTTTCCCATTTCGGCATAAACCAACGGCCCACGCGAAATGACCCAGTGATCGTACACCAGCATAGATTTGACGATGTTGTGCTGTCATGAACGTGATTATCATCTTCTCTCTTGGGCTGTTTTTGCACCTGTTTGGTTCTTATTTCACTTTCCTTCCTTGGCAAAGGGTCCTGTGTGTTATTGAATGCATAATTTCCTAGCTAAAAGCTTTATTTGGGTGCTTAAATTTAAACGGGCAGTATTAAGTCTGTGTAAGTTAACTTGCATACTCCATCAGACCAGCTTTGGGAGCTTTGGAGCATGTCTTGCCTTAAAAAATGGGAGAAGAAACCTTAAGCCACATGAGCAAAAGGTTCAGCTTTCCCCACAGCCTCTATCCTTCTTGAAACAAAGTGAAAATAATAGTACAGTGGGAAAGGCTGCGTTTAGTGGGTGAATTCAGAGAATTAGGGTAGTTAGGAACAGATGTTTTACAAACATCCTATAGTCATATGTGGGACTTAGATTTTTATACAGATAATTTCTGTCCACTTGGGAATCAACCAAGCTGTGCTGGTTCCCTGAGCAAAGTCTAACTTATTTTTTCTTCCATAACAGCTTTGAACCAGATTATGTTTTCCACTAAGTAGTGCATTTTAAATATGAACACACTCTACTGTTTTTCTTTCGTCTTGTGATCAACAGGACAAATACAGACTTGAAACAGAAAGAGACATTTGAAAGGTGTTAGTTAAATCAAACCTATAACATACAGACTGATGGTAGCCAAATGTTTTCAAGAAATGGAAGCCAGACTGTGTTTGCCTTTATTCTGTGAAGGGTTTTTTGGAGGCAGGCATTATAGCTCTTTACAAGTGAAGTTCCTGTGTAGGGACAGTTTTTTATTACAAATTTTAGAAATGATAGTCAGAGATTAGGAAACCTGGCTTATGATGTAATCATACTGAAAAACAAAGAAAGCAATCCTTTTGTCAATATCTGTGCTGAAGAAAGCTGTGGAGGAGTCACGAGTGTGTCATTTTACAATAATGGGAGCTTCAAAAAAGATGAAGACTTGGACTATCTAGAAATAGTAGCAGAGCTGACTTTAAGGATTCTGTCCCACAGTGATCACAGATATCAAAATAAAAGTGAAATAATTATTGTGCTTCTATCTAGAAAATGGAGCTATGCATCAGGCAAAACAAGATTTGGGGTTTGTCCTTTCTTTGCAAGCAGCTGCTTCTCCCTCCCTCTCCCCTTCCTTTTTTTAACGAAACTCTAGGTGAACAAGTTAGAGTAGAATAAGTTATCTTTGGTGGTTGGCAAGGCAGGTATGAACAGGAGAAGAAATCAGATCTTACCTTCACTTTATTTTTCTTGTCTTTTGTTTTCTTTCCCCCTATAAGCTTACAAGCTTAACGGTCACAGGGTTGCTTCTGTAGGGAAACAATAGATAAAAGTATTGTAAAAAGGTGGTACAGCTGCCAGGAATAGTGGAAAACAATGATTAATACTTTTTTGAGTAATTTTCAGTGCCAAATTAGTGAAGAACTGAAAAACAGGTGTTTTAAATGCAATAGAAAACAGTAGCTCAACTTAAGAGTAGCTTTGATACCAGAAGGGATTGTTAGTTATTACTAATCACAAACTGAATGAGTCAGCAACACAATAGAATTGCTAAAAAATATTGTGCAAATCCACTGAGATGGTAGTTTATGCTTAAATGAGGTGTCTATTGCACTGGTATTTTGGCAGGGTGTGGGAAGGAGAGGGGGCTGTGATGTGTGTTTGCTTCTCTCCCCTCAGTTTAAAACACAAGCTGCCTGAGGAGAATTCACAGAACTCAATTTAAGCAAAAGTATGGGATAAACTGAGGAAGAAGGATGTTAGATGTCCGGTTGGATTCAGAAAATACAGCCTTAAGAAACAGAAGGCTCCTGTTGGACCCTCTTTATCTTCTTTGTCTCCTGTTTTGACCTGTTGCTTTTGAACGCTTTCTTCATCAAAGATAGTAGGGAAAATCTGTTCTGTGTATTTTCTGAAAATAAATTTTCTCTTATTCTGTGCTGTGCCCCATACTTGAAAATCTCTGCATAGTCTAAAAATGCTCTACAGAAAAAAGTCTCTAATAAAGTAAAATAATACAGTACACCATTTGGAGGCAAAGTCAATCAACTTTAAAATGGTTTACCTTCTTATTATCTGTCAAGGAAGATCGAAGACATTGTTGGTAGCTGTAACAGCTACTTTAATCACATTTTAATCAGGGATGACCTGGTATTCATGACTTTTCTTCTTAACCACTCTTGTTTTCCAACTACAGATCCTCTCTCCTGTCTGCTGCTAAATCCATAATTTGTATTTTGTCTTAGATGTACCCTTTTGGAGCTCTTTGTGGCAAGTTCAAATCTTTCTGGTTCTTTGTGTATTAAAATCTTGTAATTTGTGGCTCTTCTTACCCATTCACTGAGCTAAAATTAACTTTTTTGCTCTTGATTTTCTGGTTTTGATTACTGCAACATCTTTTTTTCCACCTTTGACATAGTCTTGCTCAACTACATTCATAACATGTTGGCAAAAATTGTTTTGCTGATGAATTTCATTACTTCATTGTCTTAGAGGAACATTTCGTTGATTGGCTGTACCTGGGTAGAGTTTTTCTGATACTCCAGGGAAAGAGCTGTGGGTTGGGAAGGAATAATCCCAGAAAGTGATGTTTCAATCCCCTGAAATACAAGTTGTATTTCTCTGCCTAGAGATCATCATCCAAATATCTGAGGTATAAAATTGAATCATAATTAAATTCTCATCTTGTATGTCTCTTGTCTTAAGCTTGAATTGCAAGCTTTGTGCCTGAGATACCTCTTTCCCTGCCCCAGCACAGAATTGCTGAAAGTGTAGTGGAGTTGTGGCCTTCAGGTGGGTTTCACAGGTACAGTGCTGAGGCCAGTAATAAAACTGACTTACTAGTTTCACGTGAGTGGAAGAACTGAGGGGCTTCTCTTCAGCACAGAGTGGACTGGGCCTGTTATCTACCAACTTAAGGTTTGGGGACTGGTTTCTCAGTAAGGGCCTTGCTCAATTTGGCCCTTAGTGTTTCCCTTTTTAAATGAACAAGAGTGGAATGGGCCTTCTGTTGTTCGGGTGTTTAGCACAAGACCTAGAAATCCAAGATGTCCTTTTGGGAGCACTTCTGTTTCTGCTCCCAAAAGGAATGGACTGGGTGAAGTAATCATCTCTTCTGCTTCAGTGTTAGGTGTTGCATAATTCTACATTTACTCCACAGATCTGAACCAAGATAACTGCTGAAGGAAAGAAGGGTAAAAGAAAGCAGGCAGCCTCTGTGGTGTTAAGTTCGGCAGAGCTACGCCTCAGCTGGGCAGAGGGCTTTGTTTTCTTTCTGCACACCCCAGCAACCTCTTCCAGCTATGGGAAGGCATTACCTTGCCTGACCAGTGTAATGTGTGGATGAAAGAAGGGCCTGTTTCTTGCTCAAAAGCATCAGGAAGTCCTGAAATAAGCTACAAAACAATGCCCAAATGAAACATCTTGGGTTGGAAAAACAGCCATTAAGTGCTCGTCAGAGAGTACCCAGTAGTGCTGTATTTTGGAGATGATCAAGCACCAGCAGCACTTAGGCAAAGGGCCTGCATGGCACTCTATAGCATAATACATGATGGAAGTCAAACTTCAGCTCTTTCATAACAGACTTTTTGCTTCAAAGTTATGAAGGCAGGCTTGTAGTTGTTTGAATGCCTAGTTTTCTTTGTGTGTTTTACATGTTTAAAATCCCACACGTTAAAGAATATTTTGCCTCTACTTACCAGAAGGATTGTTTAAGGAATTACTGTGAATGCTTACTATCTGTTTGGCTCCTGCAGCCACACTTTTATTTTTTTTTTTATTTAAAAAACCCCACCACATATATGGGTATTTCCTCTACCCCTTTAACCTGTGTACTTAGATCTGAAATTATAATTTGAATTTAACTGAAACATCAGGTAAACTTGCCTTTTCTCTACTTAGTTGTTAATATGTTTGTAGTGTAGTAGAAAATAAAGGAGCGTAATATATGAGCTGTCATTTGGTGGTGTGGTCTGGTACAGGTGCCCTGCCATGCTGTGTTACGCAGCACGATGCTCTCTTGTGGTATTTGAGATTGGTGTCTTTGATTGCAAATTTCTTGGGACAACAGCTGAAGTTTTTAATCCCGCCTGCTATCCAGATCTGTTCTGCCAAATCATATCTTAAAGTACCACCCTCTGTCATATATAGTCAGTTCCACATTCCTAGTCCTCTAGACATGTGGCAGTGCAGGGTACAGTTAGGAAATACTCTAGATATAAAACTTAATTCTTTAGTTTGGGCATTTAAAATGATGCTAAATTGTACTGTAATCTTTGTGCTTTGTGTGGATTATTTCCTCTGTGTGTATGTATGGGGTTTGTTTGGTTTTTGGTTGTCTGGTTTGGGGTTTTTGTCAGGTTTTTGTTGGCTTGGTGTTAATTTGGGGGGCGTTGTTTATTTTTTGTGTGATTTTTGTAGTTTTGTTTGTTTGGGGTTTCTTTTTTTCCCCCTCCAACAAATCTTCTGATTATTGATTCTTAAGTTAGCATTTAACTTCGGAACAATTGTAGAACTTGTTTTGCTGCCTGTTAGGTTTGCTTTGTAATTATGTATTTTACTATGTGTATTTCATAATTCCTCCACCCACCTCTGCTCCAGCAGGTTATTCTTTATTCTCTGCTAACTTCACAGAGGCTCTGCATTTAGTAGAGGTAGACTTACTCATTTTCTGTTTGTCATGTAGAAACTGGTGGTTCTCAGATCTTGATGCTCCTTCGGGATCAGTTTTCTCATCTTTCTCAACCCCACGAATCTTACAGTCCATTTGATTAGTTGGGATTTTTTTTTTTTTTTTTTTTTTTTTTTTTTTTTTTTTTTTTTTTTTTTTATTTTTTTTTTTTTTTTTTTNTTTTTTTTTTTTTTTTTTTTAAATAATACTAGAGTCCATGGGCTGTTCCTGTGTGGGTATTTCTCCTGCAAATATGCTTGTTTGTCACAATGTGTCAGGAAGAGGAGACACATACACTTTCCTCTGTGTGAAATCTTCCTAGTCTTACTGCTTTGTGGATCTCAGCAACAGGGAGAAGTTAAGAGATGGAGGACGTGGTGATTGCAGGCATAGCAGGAAAGCTGCCAGAATCTGAGAACTTGCAAGAATTTTGGGAGAATCTGCTTAATGGAGTTGATATGGTCACAGAGGATGATCGGAGGTGGAAACCAGGTGAGTGCTAATTGTCCCTCCTTTTGAAGTCCTAAGTGTTCTAGAGGAATTACCCTATGAAAAGAAAGAATTTATGAGAGATGAAACCCTGCCAGAGCCGAATTAACTTCTGATATATCATCAGGAAATTCAGGAGCGGAATACTTTTATGAAGATCTCATGCAATCCTTTTTGTAATGTCATGTCCTATGCAGTAGTAGCTTATAAATAATATATAGTTTACTTTCAAATAAAAGAGCATTCTGACAGAGCAGCAGCAACATTAATCCTGTACCTGCTCTGATAGCTGTGACAGTAAGATGGCTCTGATATTTTCCTGGTTTCAGAAGTAGCACAGGGATTCCAGGCCTATGGTTTATGGCTTTTTACAGTGTTCCTTTCTTGTCTGATTGTCATTTTGAAGTGTTTGGCACATGTCTACCCAATTCAAGCTAGTGATCTGCAGAAGTCAGAAGCAGCTTTTGTTTTTCTTCTAACTGGTGACTGACTGGAACCAGTGATTTAGACTGTATGTGCTTGGTACAACTTGCCAAAGCAAAAATGGTTGAACTAGATAGATGTCCTTTGCTGCCATATCCAGGAGAGTCTTAAAACTTACAACTGTTTTTGCTAAAGCAGCATTCTCGTTTCCAGATTGGGCGAGTTGGTAGATATTCATGCAGCACTCTGCAGGCACTGCACAGGGAAGTGAGGTTTCACGTGTAATTGAGAATCAGCTGTGGTCATTCTATACTGTGTGTCTCAGCTTGTAGCTGCTTCACCACTGATGTGTTTTGTGACTTAGTGTCAAATTCTTCTTCACAGGAATTTATGGACTGCCCAAGAGAAATGGAAAGCTCAAGAACATAAGCAAATTTGATGCATCTTTCTTTGGGGTTCACCCCAAACAAGCTCATACAATGGATCCTCAACTTCGCTTGCTGTTGGAAGTTTCTTATGAAGCTATTTTGGATGGAGGTAAGCAGATGAATGACTGAAGAGGGAGAATTAAACAGTATTGTGTCTATGTAAGAGGTGCAGACACGTACCTGTGTGATGAGAACTCTAACAAGAGAAAGCCATCGCATTAGAGAGGAGGCCAAACACACAGTACAGGGGTTACCAGGTTCCAGTATAAGGGTCAGAACAAAGCTGTCTTCTCTGGAATGAATATCAGGAAATTCGTACTGACTGCCAGCAAATCTGTGTCTGCATCATATGGTACAACCAGTACGACAGAATAACTTAAACAGTCAACAGTTCTAGAGCTTTTCTATGTTCTGCTCTACCCTAATATTTCATAATAATTCCTTTGTAAGAGGCATATTTGTAGTGCAAAAGGAAGATGACTTGATTAGAATTCTCACCCGTGGTCTAAAAGAATTACAGATGGTCTGATGTATTGGCCAGATTCTTGGAAAACCTGTAGCCTTTGATCTGTTTCTATAGAAGGTTTTCCCAGGAAGTGTGCTTTTAGAAATAGGAGCCTCTCTCTTCTATCACTGCCAGGGTTTTGAGCTTTTGAGTTACTGATCCACCGAACCAAGAAGTTTATTCTTCATGTTAATCCATTTCATGTCAGAACATAAGCACATGGGGGAAAAAGTTGGAACCACCTCACTAGTACTGAGTAGTGATGGGTACAAATTGAAAGAAGGCAGATTTAGGTTAATTGTTAGAAAGAAATTCTTTAAGGTGAGGGTGGTGAGGTATTGGAACAGGTTGCCCAGGGAAGTTGTGGTTGCCCCAACACTGGCTGTGTTCGAGGCCAGGTTGGATAAGGCCTTGAGCAACCTGGTGTATTGGAAGGTGTCCCTGCCTTTGGAAGTGGGGGTTGGGACTGGATGATCTTTATGGGGTCCCTTCCAACCCTTAACCCTTAACATTCTGTGACTTACTGAAATTAACTCTTGCTTCTCTGCTGCTGAGCCTCTGTCTGGAGATTGAATATTCTGTTTGTCTCTACGACTCCTGAAGCACAGAGAAGAAACAGCAGAGATTTATGACAGTTGAGCTTGCTATGTGTTTTTTAGAGCAAAGTTGTTTCTTGTTTTGTTTGTTGGCTTTTTTTGTGCTTAAGAATTCTCATTTCTGTCTTGTTCTTCAGTTCTGGGCTGAAGGATAAGTACTGATGTGCTCACATGACATTCCAAGTACTGTGATTTTTCTCCCCTTCAGTCTACTCCTTCTCTCTGTACTGGAAGTAAGCTATTAGCTTCTCTCGTCAGCATTTGTACTTTTCAGAGGCTATACACTTTTTTACACAAGACTCTAGCAGTGCCCAGCTAGGCTGAAAACCTGTGTCAGGGCACAGTGTATTCAGGCCAAAAGCCAGTACCAAAGTTCTGGTGGACTCTGAAGTAAGACATGTAAAGTCTGCTGTTGAAACAAATGAAAAGTTACTAAAGGTAAGCGAACAATGCTGCAGGCCTGCCAGAAAGGGACAGGAAGCAGTATTTAGTGAACTGGTGCCAGTGTACCTGGTATCTCCCCAGTTTGCCCCTCATTAAGTTTACTGTAATCTGCCTTCCAATCCCCATAGGTATAAATCCGGCCACCCTCCGTGGCACAGACACGGGTGTATGGATTGGTGCCAGTGGGTCAGAAGCTGCCGAAGCCCTTAGCCAAGATCCAGAAGAGCTTTTGGGATACAGTATGACTGGCTGCCAGCGTGCTATGCTTGCCAACAGGATTTCTTACTTCTATGACTTAACAGGTAAGTGCTCCCCAAACCTGTTGATGCTGATCAGCAATTGCAATTTCAACATGATTGTACCACAGTTGCTGTGGAGAACTGGGATGGATATGATGACATAGACACCTTTTAAGAGGTGAGAAAAAAGAGGAAAGAGAAAATAGCATGTAACTATTGTAAGGAGGCATATGACAAGTAAAAAATACATTGTAACTATATGATAAGACTCACTGTAAAACTTTGTGGCTCAGCTGCTGCTGCTGGGCATAGCTGGCGTTCATCTGAAAGATGATGATGTCAGGAAGCCTTCATAAAAAGGCCTAGGTCCTTGCTGGCCTTTAGACTGCTATTTGGTATAAAGATATGTAGAAGTTAGCTATCCCAGAGACGAACTGCTATTGACTGTAGCAATTGGCTTTTTTTGAGTAAGCGGAAGAAGTAGGAGAGCCATGTAAATTATGTGATTGAAGGCATAGATATGGTTCAATCCATGTATGGTATTGAAGTGAACGGAGAGATGGGAATTGATCTGAAAAGCAGCAGAGAACAGAGATAATGGCAAGGGTAGCACCAGAAAGGGCAAGGGATTTTTATTGATGAGAATGGGGAATTAGATGAGACCTGCCTATGAAGCTATGGTCTCTTTTGATGGAGAGACAGAATTTTTAAAAATGCCCTTAAAGCCAATCTGCTCGCAATTTTTTCCCGCCTTTCTCACACCTTACCTTGTAAGTAGGCAGAGTCTTGTCTCCTATTGCATCAGGTTTATCTGCTATGTTCTGAAGCAACTCTGCCATGTTCTGAAGCAACTCTTATCTAACATTGTTCTTAATCTGTTTCTTGTGATCCCATCCTGTAGTCTTTGGAGAATAATCTAGGAAATTAAACTTTTTTCCCCACCCCTTTTATGTTCCTTAAGGACCAAGCCTAACTATTGACACAGCCTGCTCCTCTAGTCTCGTTGCTCTGGAAAATGCTTATAAGGCAATTCGCCACGGACAGTGCAGTGCAGCCCTAGTAGGAGGGGTCAACCTCTTGCTGAAACCCAATACATCTGTGCAGTTCATGAAACTGGGTATGCTTAGTCCTGATGGTGCCTGCAAGGCTTTTGATGTTTCAGGTAAGGCGTTAGTACAAAAGCCTATCATGTTATGTGAGAGTAACTTACTGTACAGTCCGTGACCAGCTACTCTTTCAGTACAGGAAAGAGCTATTATTTGTTCCGAGGTGCACTGTTTGGGACATACTCTCAACCTGATGTGTTGCATGCTCCATGGAACCTGGAAAACTAACTGTGGGGAAGAAACTATGGTTCATCCCTCTGCCTTTGCAGAGAAGAAATAGCTGTCTCTTGATGGAAACTTTCTGTCGTCATTTGTGATGAGCACTGTGTCTTTCTAGGACATGAAATTATTCTTTAAAAGAAACAGATATGTTATAGTCTCAAAACAGTCTATTTTGTGGTAGCTCAGGAACAAGATAATCTTACTGCGTGGTGTTTTGCAACATTTTACAAAGCAGAGCAGAAGTAATGACTCATTCTTCTCTCTCTGCTCTCAGGAAATGGATATTGTCGCTCTGAAGCTGCTGTTGTTGTTCTTTTGACCAAGAGATCTCTGGCTAAGCGGATCTACGCCACAATAGTAAATGCTGGAATTAACACTGATGGCTTTAAGGAGCAAGGTAGGTCTTGAGCTGCTGAAAAGTGAGATGCCTACAGAATTGTTCAGTCCAGAGTCTTTGCCATCAAAAATGAGCTGTTGTAGGGTTCTCCTTTAGATGTATGAATGTTTTTTGGCGTTTGAGGATTTTTGTCCATTTTCTGTTTATGATAATGCAAAGTTCAGGACCCTATTTTGTAAAGAAGTTAAATGAGAGAAGTGATGCTTTCTACTGGATCAGGTAACAGCAATATTCTGTTGGTAGTTTGACCTTCCTCAGGACATCTCTGCAGTATCTTCTGCACTGATAGTAGAAATGTAGGTACAGTGCTACAACTGTAAAGCTCTTGCCCTACTATTGTCCAAGTTCTCCTGCTCTCCAGTTACGGAGACACCAAGTTTCACATGTTTGCTAAATCTGGACATCTTCTAATATTCTGTTAACCAGTATTTTTACACCCTAGTCTAATTTGTTGCTTCAGGTTAATTTCTGGTTCCTCTGCTCTTACAGAGAGCCTGAGAGGCTTATTGTGTTTGGCGCTAAGGACGTGGTGTAAATTCTGAAAAAGTCTCTATAGTTTTGGGATTTTTTTGGACCTGGTAGCCCCAGGAGATTGAAAGGGTGGTAAAATCGGAACATGAAGCACTTGATAGGAGAGTGGAATTGACGGCAGTTTTGATCCTAGGTGTGACATTCCCATCTGGAGAGATGCAGCAGCAGTTGGTCAGATCTTTGTACAAGGAATGCGGTGTCAAACCTGAAGAAGTGGAGTATGTTGAAGCTCATGGGACAGGCACCAAGGTCAGCGTGGTTCCTTAGGCTTTGGAGTGTTTTCTTTCCTTTCATCACTTGCCACGCTTTTCCATTAAATTATTGTTTGTTTTCCCAAAGTGAAATCTTTTTGCTTTCTACCAGTTAGTAGAATATGTTCTGCTTCACCACATTTGGCTTTTGCCCAAGCATCATAATCTTTCAGATTTCTCTTTTGGGGTGTTTTGTAAGTGCTAGCTAATAGCCACTGATTCTCTTCATACTAGGCTGGAGATCCACAGGAACTCAATGGCATTGTAAATATCTTCTGTCAGTGTGAGAGGGAGCCACTGTTGATTGGCTCAACCAAGTCAAATATGGGTCATCCGGAGCCTGCCTCGGGGCTTGCTGCGTTAGCCAAGGTAACAGGGGGATTGAGAAGGAAAATTTGGGAAGGTGGGCAACACCACAGTGTATGGGGTTTTAATGTTTGTTCGGTTTAGGGAGAATTTGCATTGATTCAAGGTAAAATGGTCACTGATAATGATAAGAACTCAGGTGTTTCTCATTAACTACTTACCTCACATGCAAATACTTTTGAAAGCTGTCCTTCAAACCACTGAATGCTCAGTGCTCTGCTCAGAGCCCTGAGCTCAGAGCTCTCAGAGGGCTCTGCATAGCCCTCTGCTATGTGCACACACTTCAGTTCCTCCTTCCTACTGAATTCTACAGGAGCCTAGCTCTGTTTAGAATAAAGGCTTTGGGATCCTTTTGTTAATCCTTATCGATTACTTTATCGATCCTTACACTGGACCTTCCAGCAGAAGTCTGCTCTAAGTCATTTGGTTTCGATATGCATACAAGTAGAGGGATGTAGATGTTTGGAGTAGTTGCCAATGACCAAAGATGAGAGGCAGTGTGAGCTTTCAGTGCCAAAAGAGCAGCTGATCCTTCTAGCTTTCTGTCCGGAATGTATCATCTCTTCCTCTTCTCTCTTAGGTTGGCAAGAAGCCAGACGAGTTCTTTGGGCTGAGGCTACCAGCTTGCTAACTACTGCTGTAGGCAGACAGTCATCTATTGGCTCTGACTGCTAAACTGCTTAGCAGAGAGCTAGCTAATGTTCACACTTGCTTGTTAAGCCTATTACCATAGAACCACGCAAACCTAAGTCACGTACACTGCCACTGCTAGAATTTTAGACTCTTCAAAGTGGTTACTGTGACCCGAATACAGCCAACTGTGAATAGCTTCATGTGCATGGAGATAGCAGTGTCTGTCTCTCTATAGAGGAAGGTTTACTCTTTTTTAGCATCTTTATCTCTGATTGACGCATTTTTCATAGAAGGAATGATAACTGAGTCATAAAATAAGCTTCTAAATCCATACTGTGTTGTATGTAACAAAAAGATTGTTTAGTGTGGTTCTGTGATCTGTCAGGATAGGATCGTAACTTGGAGGTACTCATCTCTACGCCAAACCCAGTGTCTCTTAGGTAGAAACTGTCTTGAGAAGTCTGCAGTTTGTGTAAATGTTTTCTTCGGGAACTCCATAAAATGTTCCTGTGTGAGGTGTCAGGAAATTAGATCTTGGAAGTACCTGATTTCAGACTTGGAGAGAGTCCATTAGTTGTATGAATGGGTAGGAATGAAACTAAGACTTGCTGAGACCCCTTCAGTCATTCTGGTAAGGGAGGGAAAACTCACCTACACCTTTGCTGCACAGCAAGTATTTAGACAGACTAATTCAAAGACACGGCTTCTTGGTGGCCCTGGTTGTACATTCACTGTACTGTACTCTCAAACCTAGGTAGAAACCATGGCAAACTTAAAAGTACAATATGTATGCAGTGTAAAGCAACAGCACGTTCAAGGTGCATAGTATTGTAGGTGTAGGAGAGTATGCATGAAAATACTTACACAGCTTGAAACATGTTGATTGGAGTTACAATCATATATCTGTACTGGTTGTTCTCCCAGGTAAGCTGCCATGTCTGATTGTCAACTTGGAAGGACAGTTACCAAGCCAGTGTCTCTTTCTCTGACCATTCTGGGGTGATGAAGGAGCTGCCAAACATACAGAGCACAGAGGGTTTGCAGCTGACCTTGTAGTCTGTGATTTGCTGAGCTTGTGCCACAGATCAATATAGGCTCGGCATCATGGGCTGTATGTAGCGAGGCTGCTTAGAGAAGGGAGCTCTCGCTTTTTTTGGCACAGATACTTTGTTCCTCACACTGTTTCGGTACTTCCCTTTGGCTTTGCCAGTTCTGACCAGTCTGCTGTTTCTGCTTTTTTGAATCAAGAAGACAACAAACAGGTGTAAAGTAGCAAGCAAACTCCTTTATCAGTGCTTCAGCTTGATTCTTTTACAGCAAGGGCAGAAATAGAAGCACTGTGATAAGGAAGAGGATTTGTGACTCTGGATGAAGTGGATATGATGTGATCGAAGGGATGGGATCTGAAACGGGAAAAAGATGGTGTGATAGCCTTAGTACCTAGGCTGCTTTTCTAGCAAGACTCTATGGCTTTCCAGTTAGGAAGGGTCTGTAAGCTAAACTTAAGGCTACTCACTCACCGTCCCTGCTGACTTCCTGCATGGACTTAAAATTTGCTTAGGTGATGCAGTTACTACCTCAATAACATCAATAAGGCTATTCTCTGAAATGTCCCTTTATCCAAACATAGAGAACTGCTTTAGTATATACTACATGATCATTTGTAGTAAAATAATAACAACAAAAGAACGTTTGTCATGACACAGTGTGGAACACAGAACACTCTGCTTTTTCTTTCAGGTCATTCTCTCTCTGGAACATGGGCTGTGGGCTCCAAATCTTCATTTCAATACCCCAAATCCAGATATTCCTGCCTTAAAGGATGGTTCTTTGGAGGTAGTTTGTAAACCAACACCAGTGAAAGGTGGCCTTGTCAGTATCAACTCTTTTGGCTTTGGAGGTGCTAATGCTCATGTCATTCTGAGGCCAAATAAGAACAAACACCAGCCTCTGGAGACTTGTAACACACCAAGACTGGTTCAGATTTCTGGCAGAACCCAGGAAGCTGTGGAAATACTAATTCAAGAGAGCATAAAACATGGAGGATGCAGCCCATTTTTAAGCCTCCTCAGCGATATCTCTGCAGTTCCCATGTCCTCCATGCCCTACAGGGGCTACACACTGGTTGGCACAGAGAGTGACATAAAAGAGGTTCAGCAAGTTCAAGCATCTGGTAGACCACTCTGGTATATCTGCTCAGGTAGGTGAGCAGCATTGGGTCCAGGCTTCTCTATTCCTCTGTAGATCTGGGGCTTGAGCAATTGTATTCTGTGCTCTAATATTGTTTTACATTGCAGCATGAGGAAATACTTTGCAACTCCGTGGTACGTCTAGGAGACTTGTGTTTTCTGTATTTTATCAAAACCTTCCAACTTAACTGTCTTCTGATGATGGCAAAGTCTAGCAAAATAAAAAGCAGAGAGATTTAGAGAATATTAGAAATGTACGATATTTTCTTCTTAGAATTCTTTAACTGCCAGAGTGTGTCGTGTCTGCTCCTGTTTCAGAGTATTACTAAAGCTCACTTTCTCCTTGCCTATCCTGCAGGCATGGGAGCACAGTGGAAAGGCATGGGCCTGAGCCTTATGAAGTTGGATTTGTTTCACCAGTCTATATTGCGCTCAGATGAGGCTTTAAAGAACACGGGCCTGAAGGTCTCTGACCTCCTTCTGCAAGCAGATGAGAACACTTTTGATGACACTGTCCATGCATTTGTTGGACTAGCTGCTATTCAGGCAAGACTCAAAAGGGCTAGTGGAGGGGGGTTGTGGACAGAAGCATGTTCTGATAATGTGTCTGTTTGGCTGGTAACACTTTATACCTATTTAATGGATGCTCATTTTGTGTAATCAGCAAGTGGCAGCTGTTAGAAATATCTCTCTGATAGGACAGAGCATGTTATGCCCTTGACATTTTCAGGTTTTGCCACTTGTAAGATGTTTGGACTAATGTTGGTCTGAACTGATTTGCGTGTGTATCTGTGCGTATGTGGCACCGTTTCTTCCTTTAAGCGACTAAGGAATGTCTTTTTGTGTAAATGTTTGTGCCAAGGAGTACGGTTCCATTGAATGACTTCTAAAATTTGTTCTGCAAATGAACTAAGTCAAGCTAAATGAAGTCTCTTTTTGATTCTGAGTGTCAAGGTGGGATTCATGGTTTCTTAATAAACTAGAGGCCAAGCTTTTAAAGTGATCTGGAAAGCTGGACTTGCCTCTGATTTTGTACAGACACATTCTTGGCAACATCGTGTTGATGGAAATGTTTTCTTAGTGGAAGACTGCATCGTGAAGAGGCCCAGACAAAACTGGAGTTGCATAATGATTCTTGGGATTGCTTTGAAAGGAGGATGGAGTTGCAGTTGTGGGGGAAGGAAAAGCAGTGAAACCAAGAATGTCTGTACCAAAAAGTTTGTTACATACTTGCTACTGCTGTGTGCCTTTGAGGCCTGACACCTGCTTTCTCTGGCATGGAATCAGTAATCCTGCTTTTACTTCCAGATTGCTCAGATTGATATGCTGAAGGCTGCAGGTCTGCAACCCGATGGGATTTTGGGCCACTCAGTGGGAGAAGTAGCTTGTGGCTATGCAGACAACTCCTTAAGTCATGAAGAAGCCATTCTTGCTGCTTATTGGCGGGGACGATGCGTTAAAGAAGCCAAATTACCTCCAGGAGGAATGGCTGCTGTTGGTAGGTATACTGTTACCAGAAGGGTGATACAGGAAGGTGCATCTGATCTCTCTTGTATGGCATTGGGATAAAATTGGTCTCTGAAACTACCACGTCTGTAAAATCTTGGCCACTGTTCCTTCTCTTTTTTTTTTTTTTTTTTTTTTTTTTCCTTTCTGATGTAGAACAGGTTATTAAATGTTTAAGTTGATACAATGGTAGTGATCTCTGTCCTGGAATACATCAGAATTTTGGTAATCCATCCAAAATGTAAGTGGAAATGGAGGGATTTATTGCCAGGTGACCAGTGACAGGCCAATAAATAATCGTCTTGAAAAGAGTTGAAAATCTAAAGCACTGGGGTTTTTATGTCTAGATAAATATCATACATGCACAGATGTGTGTGTGTATATTTTTTTAAATAATTTTTTTTTTCAATGGAAACTTCTGATTGTGTGCAAGAGTAAGGAGATGTGAAAACAGTAAGCCACTATTACGTAGAGGATAACTGGCTGGTGGAACTTAGTAGAGCCTCATAGCACTTACGAATAAGCTTTCTCCTGAACAAGCTTTGCTTTGTGTTTGTGTAAGTCGTACAGTTTTGCCCACTGTTGGGTAAAATTTGGACCCTGCAGTTTGTCTTTGTAACAGGTGTGGCTTTATAGTGGACTTACATGTTTAAAAATAAAATTATTATTGGTAGCACTATTGTTCTTCTGTCTATTACTGGACGTAGCAGTCAATTAAAAACTTAAACACTCAGGAGAAAAGCTGTTCCAGGTATAATGCAGTATGTTGGACTAGAGCACTTCATATAATCCTAGATTTTTTAATTTAAGTAGTGGTACAAAGGACTACCTACCTAATTTAGCTTCTTTCCCCCCTTGAAATTAAAGAGATACTCTTATCACAGAATTTGGAATGCTGTGTATGTTTTTCATAATCTGATGTTGAGTTCAAGTTCTTCCTGTGACTTGTATCCATGTAATGTATGACCAGATGCTGCATATGTTAAGGTAGCGTGCCACTAGAGTTGTTGATTTCTACGGGTTTGTTGTGGCTCTCAGCAATCCAAACTAGAACATGGGAGAGAACACGTGAGCTTAACTCCTAGAAACTAAGGGCAGTGTGAGACAAAACAACCAATTCTGTAGCTTCTTTGAAAGTGTGGGGGTTACCCCTACCCCATTCGTTAATGGGATGGTGCAAAGATTTGGCCTTCTATTCTTGTGTTCAGCATCGCTCTGATAAATGTCATGTTAAAGCTCTAGGAGAAATATTCTTAGTTCTTGCAGAATTGCTCTTGGGGGAAGGGGAGGATAAACATCTGTCTCTTGCAAATCCTTCCAGAATTGAGCACAGTGACTGTGCAGTTAAGATTGCCTCCCCTTATGAGGCTCATAGGTAGAAACGCTTTTGTTGTCCTGAGGTCTTCCTTCTGCAGGTCTGACATGGGAGGAATGTAAACAGCGCTGTCCTCCAAATGTGGTACCTGCCTGTCACAACTCTGAAGACACTGTCACTATTTCGGGGCCTCTGGTGAGCATGGAACTGATACGGTGCATACCTAGATTGTGATTGAGATCTGTGAAGCTCGGGTTTGAAGAAAACATGAAGCTCAGTTAGAGCTCAGCTGCTTGCAAACAGCAGCTGGATTGAAGTGATGGAGGGGACATAATGCTTGGTATAAACTTAGACAGTCAAATACTCTGTGAAAGGAAGTGATGTTAGTGCCTCAGTAAGCTAGTAATAAAATACGTCTTACATCCATGGGTATAGTGGATGATAAATTATAAGACTGAGAAGGGCAATACCTCATCCCAGCTATGGCTCCCTTTAAATGGTGAGTGATGAAGGATATGGAGGGAGTAGAGTGACTTGTATAGATCCCAAGTATGTTGTGAGCTTTTCTCTTAGTTCATTTATGTTCCTCTTCTTAGGACTCTGTGACTGAGTTTGTAGCCAAACTGAAGAAAGACGGTGTGTTCGCAAAGGAGGTGCGCAGTGCTGGCGTCGCATTTCACTCCTATTGCATGGCATCTATTGCACCAGCACTGCTCAGTGTGCTGAAGAAGGTAATACTGCCAAACTGTGGCTTGCGTGGCTTACGCTCTGGCACCTAGGTTGACTGTTGGTCATGTTGAGCTTAAGGGGACTCGTTTCTTCAAGAGGAAGAGGAAATCTTTTGAAGAGCACGTAGACCTCTGTGAGGCCTAATGTTTGTAATCATTTGGCCTCAAGCAGAAGGATGTCCTGAGCAATCAAGCTGGCAGAAATGACATGCAAAAAGGAGGAACTGCTTGCTTTTGCCTGTCATATTAATCCCTATGACTTGTGATGTTTTCTTCTCTCCTTCCTTGACTGTCTGTAGGTCATTCCACACCCCAAGCCTCGCTCAGCACGATGGATCAGTACATCTATCCCTGAATCTCAGTGGCAAAGTGATCTGGCTAGGAATTCCTCTGCAGAGTACCATGTGAACAACCTAGTGAATCCAGTGCTTTTCCATGAAGGTCTGAAGCATATTCCAGAGAACGCTGTTGTAGTAGAGATTGCTCCGCATGCTCTTTTACAGGTATTGTATTTGACTGTTCCAGTATGATACTATGTTGATGATATCACGCAAGAAGGAGGTTGAGGGCCTGAGGACCAGGGAATATTGCTGCTTTTATTAATTTTTTTTTAACCTTAGTTCTGAGAACATTTTCTTCCTTTAGTACTTTTGAGCTTTTCCCAGTTTTAATGTTTAGGTGTTTGTTTGTTTCTTTGTGGTTTTTTAGGGAGTTATGTGTGTTAATATTAAAAAAGAAATCTAAATCCCTTGCGTAGTACCGATTCCTTACCCAGACATTCACGTTACTGCCTTTATTTGTTGCTATGTGTTTAAGATAGGTGATAGTCAGCTTTCTGAACTGCATAATGAGGAAGGAAAGTATTTCATTGTTTGAATCTAACGGAGAGGTTGTACAAAAGTTAGGGTGGAGTGAGAAATTCAAAGACTTAACAGGCCTTCTCTATGAAAAAATCTCTTACCATCTGTACACTGAATTTGGTTTGAGGTTCTTGTCTTAAAAGGTGGTGGCTGGCAGTGTTGTTTCTTCTAGACCAAGTAGTCTGAGACCACAAGAGCTTGCTTTCTTCGTAAGCTCCTTTTCCTAATGAGATCAGATCATTACTCCTTTCTCCCCACCCCATAAGAACTGATCCTTGTGGAATTGGGTCCATAGTAGAGAATGCAGAACATGAGGTGCATTAGGATGTGCGTGCTCCACAGGATCAGTAGTGTGGTCTTGTGTCTCTCCCTTAAGTCTCAAGGACTGGTCTTTTTAATTTGCAAGAGGAGAAAAGTCTTAAGAAGAATAATAGTTACTTATGAATCAAGATTATTAGTTACACAGTGCTTCTGAGTTTCAATCCAGTGTATGTCGTGGTAGTCTTATTTATGCTTTGAAAGTGACTAGAAGGGAGAATCAGAGTAGAGTCTTTTAAATTGGGCAGATATTTTTCCGGTAAAGAGACTACATACCTCATGTAATCACTGAACAATTTTGGACTCTAATGCAAGCGATTAGGACTTCATTTGCATGTAAGAGTGTTCTGATTTTCTCTTCCCTCCCTTTCTTTTCTCATGTTGTAAAGAACATGGGATCAAATTGAAGAGAAGATAAAAATCTGGTCAGGTGTTCAAGGCTGAGTTTTTTGATCTAATAGCTTTTGCTTGGAAATTGGTTTAGGATACTTCAGACCAGGAGGTGCTGCTCCCAGAAAGGGAGTGTGTGCAAGTGGGAGGTGTGAGAAGGTGACTTTGCAGTTCTTCAAGTGCAGGTTTTGATTTCATTTCACAGTCTTCTTGGGAAAGGGATATTTGTGTTTTTGCAGAATTACATTAATATTATGTAGGCTCTGCATTACCAGATGTGCAGCAGCTTGGGTTGCTGGAAGGGTAATTTTCCCCATTAAAGTGGTGTATGTTCTAGCAGCTAGCACAGATACATGAGTGTTTTGAAACCTATAGAGAAAAATTCGGAGACAAAGTAGTAAGTAATGCCTTTCACGAGTGATTTATGGATTCTACTTGACCAGGCTATCTTGAGGAGAACTTTGAAACCGACTTGCACCATTCTACCTTTGATGAAGAAAGAGCACAAAAATAATTTGGAGTTCTTCCTAACACAGATTGGAAAGATTCATTTAACTGGGTAAGGAGACTAAGGGAGGAGGCTGAGTGGGATAACGGAAGGGAATTAGGTCTCTTCTCTAGTATACGTATCTTCACATGGATTCAAATGCTCCCTCAAGAAACTTGGAAAAAAATGGGATGTACATTGGTGCTTTATATATTTAAGCATGCTCACTTGTGAGGTGTTCCCTTGGGCTAGAGACTGCTTGGGCTGGGAAGGTGCATTTTAAAGACAAGTCCCATTTTAAAGGCCTAGATTTCTGGAACTAGCTCTTGAAAATAAGCTTTCTATCTTGAAGACTGTGACTTAACAAATTTGGCTGCAGTAAGTGTTCAGGGTACTCCTGGAGACATTTCAGACATGGAGTCCAAGACCAATTACTGCCTGACCTCTTAAGTATTATAATCAATTTTTTCCCCCTACTTTTTCTCCCCATCCCTTCCCCCATTGTCTTGATTCCTTTTGTCTTCCTAGGATAAATGTTCTTGGAAATAACTTGTTCCCATCTGTGGAATACCCTGTCCCTGTGGGAACACCCCTTATTTCTCCATACATCAAATGGGACCACAGTCAGGACTGGGATGTTCCGAAAGCTGAGGACTTTGCAGCAGGTTCCAAAGGCTCTGCATCTGCTTCAGTCTACAACATTGGTGTGTTGCTGGTTTGGGATTTTTTGTTTGTCACTCTCCTGCTTTACCTTTGCATTTCCTGTGGCAAAACTAAGAAAAGGATACTCAAAGTAGCATACTTGAAGCCATCCTCTGAAGCTTTAATGTTTGGTTTGGACTGAAAAAGAACCTGAATTTATTTCTGAAATGGGATGAAAGAACATGAGCAGAGCAGGAACCTGTGTTGCTTCAGACTAAGAGTAATTTTAAGAGCTGCTTCTTGTCAGGCAGGATAATTGGGTAAACTAGAATCTCTTGTAGACACTGAGGGGAAAAGACCTCTCTATTCGAGTGTTTTTGTTATTTTCATTCTGCTCTTTATTCTTTGACAGATGTGAGTCCTGATTCTCCTGACCATTACTTGGTTGGTCACTGCATTGATGGCAGAGTTCTGTACCCAGCAACTGGGTACCTAGTGCTGGCTTGGCGAACACTGGCACGGTCTCTTGGCATGGTCATGGAGCAAATGGCTGTTATGTTTGAAGACGTCACAATTCATCAGGCAACTATCCTTCCCAAAAAGGGTGAGTGAGAAGTGCTGGTACAACTGTGTACAAAATTGTGTAATGAAGATGGAGGAAGTGGTAGGAAAGGAATGCATGGGAAAAGTGAGGAGGAATGCAGGAAGGAGACTATAAAGAAGAGTGCAGCGTGACTGAGCACAGAGTACATTAATACAGTCAAGTAGTACACGTTACAGTCATCTTTATTACATGCTGTGAGCATTGAGTCTAGGGATAGTGAAAGAAAAAGTTCTGCTTGAGGATGGTAGAAATAAATGACCTCACAGTCCTGTCTTCCTCAATGTTTCTTGCAGGATCAGTACAGTTGGAAGTAAGACTCATGCCTGCTTCCCGCTGCTTTGAGGTGTCAGGAAATGGGAATCTGGCTGTGAGTGGTAAGTGAAGGAAGTGTAAGTGTATATACAGTCTTAGTAAAATCCATTATTTGTGAACAATGATAATGACTGTTATTCATGTTACTGTGCCCATCAGGGAAGATTTCCCTCCTGGAAAACACTGCTCTGAAGAACTCCCGTAACCAGCCAGTTGACTTTCGGACTCAAGTAGACAGGAGCTCAAAGTCTGGGCTCTTGAAAGAAGATGTTTATCAAGAGCTGCATCTGCGTGGATATAACTATGGACCAACTTTCCAGGGTGTTCTTGAATGCAACAGTGAAGGTGAGTTTACTTTTGAAAGAAGCACAATGAGCATGGATATTGTAATAATGGCTATTTGATCTTTTAATTCCATTTGTATTAACAGTTCACCTGACTGTGCCTTGTGTGGTAATTATACTTTGTGTGATAATGGGGAATAACCAAGAGTTCTGATAGAGCATTGGGAAAGCTGTTACCTCCAATGTAGAACTGCCTGTTGGAGTTTACAGGGGAAGCTGGGTACATACACCAGACTTGACATTTAATAGGCAATGACATTCTGGCATCTGATGAATGATGAAATAGTGAGACTTTCTCTTCCTCTTCTGCAGCAAGTGCAGGGAAAGTTCTGTGGAATGGGAACTGGGTGACCTTCCTTGACACTCTGCTACATGTGCTGATCTTAGCTGAGACTGGTCGCAGTCTGCGCTTACCCACGAGGATTCGCTCAGTCTGTATTGATCCAGTACTGCATCAGGAGCAGGTGTGCCAATACCAGGACAATATAAAAGGTAATGTCTCTCATGCTTGAGCTTTTGCTGGTTGTTTTGACTGCTGTGTGGGTGAATGTATGAATTCCAAAGTAGACTGATGGACTTCAGGGGAGGGCCCTCTTAGTTTCCAGGCTATTCTGCAACTCTGTAACGTCTGTAAGTATGTAATAGCCTGACGTAGCACTGTTCATCAGATCACCTTGAACAAAATATTTTTGTGTTTTCAAACTTACTTTTCTTTCCTGACTTTCAGCTTTTGAAGTTGTTGTGGACCACTGTCTTGATAGCCTTAAAGCAGGAGGTGTTCAGATCAATGGTCTTCATGCTTCTGTGGCACCACGACGACAACAGGAACGGACACCTCCCACCTTGGAGAAATTCTGCTTTGTGCCCTACACTGAAAGTAGCTGTTTGTCTTCCAGTGTTCATCTTCATGCCTATCTGGAGCACTGCAAAGGTAGAGTGGGATTGGTTTCTTGTCATGCTAGGAGAATCTTCCAGCCTGAGAGAAGTGTCTGAGAGAAACTGTTCGTTCACACTACTTCAGAACATCCAAGAAATTAAGTGTTGGTCTCTGTAGAAGACTTCAGCAGGCGTCCTCTGTATGCTTGCTACAAGATAAAAGCTAGTTCTGCCTGAGATATCTAGAATGTGGGCAAGAATAAAAAGCCTTGACGAGGGACATCCACTATTCTATAACACCCAGTGCAGTGTCATATGGCACAACCCCCTTTGCAAGCAGAGAGGCACAAATCTTCTTTAATGAGAAATCCAATCTAGTTGTTTTAGACACTGACAGGAGAGCTTACTTAAGTCTTTAACCTTGTTTTGTTTGTCCCTGTGAACTGGCAAGATAGGCAAGGTGGACATGCTTATTCCCATTTGATGGTGGGCACATATCCAAACAGGGAAAGTGATTCAGTGAGGCACACACAAAAAAAAATTGTTTGCTACAAGAATAGAATAGGAGCAGTACAGTCCGTTGTGAAACTGAGCTAAATACAGTGCTCTTGGATGGGGAGACATCCCCTCAGCTCATCACCTTAAGTGCCTTTTCATCAAAGGAAAAAACCTACCAGTCTTTTCTTAAAATTTTTCACTCTAGTGGTGAATTTCACTTTGTCTTGAGACAGTAAATTTTTCATTCTGTGTTGGTAAAGTGTCTTCATGCTCATCCTTAGATTTGGCAATAGTTTTTAAACTTTTTTTTCTTAGTTTCCCCTGCAGTGTTCAAATACTGTCCCCAGAGGGTTTTTTTCATATGCTGTAGTGGGAATATTTTATTTTTTGTAATCCTGTTCCTGATCTCAGTCAGGATGAGCTATTTCCCATCAGTTTATAAAGCAAAAAAGGATTTTAGTATTTTTGTATCTGCAAAAACTTAAAATTTTCCTCCACAGCTTCCTAAACCAATCAGAAGTTTTCTGTTAGTTGCCCTCTTTCAGTCAGTCTTACCACAGGTAACTTTGGTGGTGTGGTTTGTCTTGCTACAAAGCCTACTTACTTGAGGCATGCAACTGCTGCACAATACATAATCATGTGAATGTACAGAGGCTGCACTGTATCTGTGTAGCTGGGCTAATGATACAGGATGCTGTAATTTGTGATGCTGATGAGCTGGTGTAGCAAATGGAGGTAAAGAGGAAAAGAAAAAATTCTTGTAAAATTTTGACTCTTCCTTTCATTTCCCCTTCTATTTCATAGGTCTGATCCAGAGCTTACAGTCTAAGGTGGCAGTGCATGGGGTCAAATTAGTAATCCCTGGTCTAGAAACTGCAGTGGCTGCTGCAGAGTCCTCATCCACACAGAAGGGCCTTCAGCATATCCTTGCTGAAATCTGCCATCTGGAACTGAATGGAAACCTCCATTCTGAGCTGCAACAGGTTGTGATTCGAGAGAAAATACACTTCCAGAATGACCCTCTTCTCAGTGGATTGCTAGATTCTGTCGAGTTGAAGACTTGCCTGGATGTGGCATTGGAGAACATGATCAGTCATAGGATGAAGATAGTAGAGGTTAGTTGGAAGCCTAGGATGGGACTGTAGCTAGTGTTTCTAGGCCTTCCAGTAACCTACTTACATACTTCTGTTTTTTCTGTTATAATTCTGGATATCATTCATGTTTTGACTTGGTTTCTCCTTTTCTTTCTGCTTCTTTTTCTCACAGGCTATTGCAGGAAGTGGACAACTGTTCTCTCGTGTGAAAAGTATTCTGGATACTCAGCCCCTCTTGCAGGTTGACTACATTGCCACTGACCGTGTCCTGGAAAACCTTTCAGCTATTGAAACAGAGCTACAGGATGCTGGTGTTCTCTCTAGCCAGTGGGATCCATCTAGCCTTCCCTCTGGAAATCTGACCAATGCTGACCTGGTGGTATACAACTGTTCAACAAGCGTTCTAGTGAATGCCACTGAAATTCTCTCTAATTTGGCAGCTGCAGTGAAAGAAGGAGGGTTTATTTTGCTACACACTCTTCTTAAGGGAGAAACTCTTGGAGAAATTGTCAGTTTCCTTACAAGCCCAGATCTGCAGCAGAAACACAGCTTCCTGAGTGAGGTAAGCCTCCTGGAAGGATAAATACTTTGAGTGGATTGTCTGGAGTCTACTGCTTGCAGATGCTCTGAGGGTGAATGTTGAGTAGGTGGCGCTTGCATGCCTTTCCGTCGAGGCCTTCAGCAGAAATATCTAATAAACACTTCTTCAGGAGAGAGGACTTCAAATTAGTACACGTTAGGTTGACAGCGTAAACTGTTGGTTCAGTCAGGAAAGCCTTTCCTAATGCATTGAAAATTACTTGTTGTCACTTATATATCTGTCTAATCTGTGTGAAAACACTGGCCAGGACAATTCCTTTATAGTTAAAATAATGAGCTGCATTGTTGGGTGGGGTACAGCTTTATCACTGTAGGATCCTGAAATGCTTTGGTATCAGAATCTCTCTCTTTTGATATTACTGCTGGGAGTGAGATTTTACAAGCTAGTTAACTTTTTCTAATGTTAAAGTGCTCCGAGAAGGATGGCTTCTGTCTTGTACTTTCCTTTTCCTCTTTCCTTCCTTTCCTCCTCCCTTCTTTATCTGATGCCATAATGAGATACAGTAAAAAAAGCCCTGAGAAGCTGGGGAAGGGAGAAAAGTGTGTCTGCATTATATCTTTAAATCGGTATATCATGCAGATAAACTAATGCCAAAACTGGTGTGAGAGGAGGAAAGTGAACAGCAAGGGTGAGGGTGGAATCTGGGACATCATCTTTTCTTGGCAGCTACTAGACCAAGCAGTAATGGAAAACTGTGCCTCTACAGAACTTACCTATTCTTCCGGGTTTGAGGGGATGCAGCCTCTTAGCTCTCTTCTTCCAGAAAAAGAGAGTAGCACTTCCAATGGTTTAAGTTTTTTGTTTATAATTCTGGAGTGGGGTAGTTGGATTTTGAATTTTGCAATGACATGGATTCTAGCCCTTCACTTTCTGCAAAGATTTTTCAAGGGGATTTCAGAAGAAAGCGTGAGTTCTTTACTTTGCATCTTTCTCAGTAAAGAGGGGGATAAAGAGAAGACATTGAGATGCTACTGAAGCTGATAACAAAAAACATAGATCTGGTGTAAGTGGTGGTAGCCTGGTATTAGCAAGTGCCTCAGATAAGATACATGTGGGTTGAATGTATCTCCTTTAAAGAAAATGATACAAGCCAGGCAAGAGTGGACAGGACTTAATATAGTTGTCAAAGTTTTCTAGATACAGATGCTGTCCATAGCCCTTGATATAAGAGATCACACTGTAAAAACCTTCTGCTAGTTTGCGCCTGGCATATGAAAAGCAAACAGATGCTCTTCTGAGAGCCTGCAATCCTCTTTATTTCATTCAGATAGTAGAGCCTTAAGTGTTTTTGGATATGCTATACATGCTTTTTCATTCTTTTGTTTTTCTGAAATTCGATTTCAGTGTAACGTAGATATCTGGGTGCTTCTTCCCTTGCTTCTTTCCATCTCCCTGCAGACAGGGCTTATGTGACATAGGCTAGACGTGTTCAAATACCCTGTGGGATTTGACTGCATGGTCACTGGTTTTTGCACACCTAGTAGTGTGCTAAGGCTAGTTCCCTAGCCAGGACTTTGAGATACTTGTACTTCCACTTTTGGAAGATCCTTTAGGGAAGAAGGAGTAGTCTAGATGTGGGTAAAACACTGTTAGGTTAATCAAACATATACTTGTTCTGAGACAATACAGAGCAGGTGTCAAGTTTTCAAGCAAAAGCAAGAAAGAGGTAGACGGTGCCTGTTGTTTCTGGTGAAGTTGTCTTTAAGGTGTCTCAATATGATGTAGAGATGTCTTACAGTTTTAATTGACTTTCGACTTTGGTGTTAATTTGTTGTTTTACCTGATTTGACAGGCACAGTGGGAGGACTTATTCAGCAAAGCCTCACTGAATCTGGTTGCCATGAAAAAGTCATTCTTTGGCTCAGTTATCTTCCTGTGTCGCCGGCAAGCCCCTGCCAAAACACCCGTTTTTATGCCGGTAGACGAGACCAACTATAAGTGGGTTGAATCCTTAAAGGTGAGAATTCCTATGTCCTAGGTATCTGAGTTTCTAGATCATTATACTTCCTAAATGAGATATTTAGTAGTGTAAAAAGAAGAATGTGTGTGTATGTTCAGTTACTTTTAATAAAATACAAGTTATTAATCTCTGTCAAGGATGTGAGGGCTATTTTCTTTGTGGTTCCTGGTAAAACAGTTTGGCGTTTGTTCTGTAGGAGGTCTTGGCTGACCCATCAGAGCAGCCTGTATGGTTGACTGCGACCAAATGTGGGAACTCGGGAATTTTGGGAATGGTGAACTGCCTTCGCCTTGAAGCAGAAGGCCACCGAATCAGGTCTGTAAGCATGCCCTTGAGTCACATTTGGGAGGTGAGATGTTTTTGTGTTAGCTTCTTCTCAGGCCTACAGCAAAACAAACAATGACAACTCTTGTCTTCCAGGTGTGTGTTCATTTCCAACTTGAACTCTTCATCAGCTGTCCCACCCATAAGTCTTTCTTCCCTGGAGATGCAGAAGATTGTTCAGAAGGACCTGGTGATGAATGTGTATCGTGATGGAAAGTGGGGCTCCTTCAGGCATCTCCCATTGCAGCAAGGTAACTCCTTTGAGGTCTGAAGATCACTTGCTAGGCCTTGAATCTGAATGAAGTTTGAATAGAAAATGAGTAGCTATTATTCCTACAGTTACCTTTTATTATTATTTTTAATGGTCAATTTTGAATTCCTCTGCTCCAGCTTAGAGGGAAGAGTTAGCACACTGTGGTGCCAGGAGGAGGGATAGGCAAATTAGGGTATCGCACAGTAGTATTGCAAAGTAAGAAGGGACTTTCTGGATAGTAAACAGAGGAGGAGGAGGTAGAAATTACACAAGGAATTTACTCATTTTGGAAAGCATGTACCTGTGTTAATGTGTGTAAGTTCTTATTGTTCCTTCTTCTACAGCACAACCTCAGGAGTTGACAGAATATGCCTATGTAAATGTCCTGACTCGTGGAGACCTCTCATCTCTTCATTGGATTGTCTCCCCACTTCAGCACTTCCACAGAACTAATCCCAGTGTTTTACTCTGCAAAGTGTATTATGCATCTCTCAACTTCCGGGACATTATGCTGGCTACGGGGAAGCTTTCTCCAGATGCTATCCCTGGTGAGTTAAAAGTTACACTAGAAGGAAATGTATTTGTGGATTGTTGTTCTAGAATTAATTTCTTATACGTTAGTTATGCACTGCCTAAATTGTGTATGCCAGTATGCCAGAAAGCTTGCTGTTGAGAAGTACAGCCCTGCGGCAGGGCTGTACACCAAAAACTCCCAAGTTCTACTTCCAGTTACAGTTTCATTTTTTTCATATGGCACAATTAACAAATTGTGCTCTGAAGAAATGTTGCTAGCCGCATTGCATAGATACCACGTCTGAGGTAAAACAAGTTGATGGAGGTTTCAGAGACGGGCATGGTACATACCAAGGTGAGAATGTTAAAGTTTCATGCTGCCGTGCTGCTGGACATGCTTAGATTTTAGGGAAGAAAAATGCACGATGACGTAATTGCCCGTCTACAAAATGAAGGTGGTATTACCTTGCTTCATAGCGAGTTAAGAATTGGTGAAACGTCTATGAAAAGGTATTCTAAATGTATTTAAAAGAAAGGGGGAGTAACCTGTAAAAGTTTAGTTCATTGGAAGATTCTTAAGGGTGATTTGAGTAGGGCTGGGTTCCCCTTCATGACTGAACCACCTGGCATAATGGAAGGTGTTGCTGCCCATGGCAGAAGGTTGGAACTAGATGATCTTTAAGGTCCCGTCCAACCCAAACCATTCCACAGTTCTATGACGGACATAAGTGTCTGCCTAAAATGTGACTTCGCAAAAATTCATATTTTACAATATATTTTTGCCGTGATCATCCTTTCTAGTTTATGTATCATTCTTTTTCAGAGGGACAGAATTTCCTCTGAAACGAGATGTTTTCATGAAATTTCTCAGATGAAAACTAGAAACTAAAGCAATATCATCAAGGATAAAGACTTAAGATTTAATGAAACCAAGTAGTTTTCTACTACTCTTGGAGTGAGACATTAAAACTAAAGCAATATCATCAAGGATAAAGACTTAAGATTTAATGAAACCAAGTAGTTTTCTACTACTCTTGGAGTGAGACATTAGCTATGGTGACTTATAAACTGTGTACATAGTAGACAAATTCCAGCACTCCTTCTGTCTCTGGGGTTCAGGCTTTCAGGGACTGCTGTTGTAGTAAAGGGATTTTAGAAAAGAAATTTCCTCTGTAAAAGGTGCTAATATTCTTTCAGGTAACTGGGCTTTGCAGCAATGCATGCTGGGGATGGAGTTCTCAGGACGGGACCTGAGTGGAAGAAGAGTGATGGGATTGCTGCCAGCAAAGGGGCTGGCCACAGTGGTAGACTGTGACAAGAAGTTTCTGTGGGAGGTACCTGAAAACTGGTAGGTCGACTTTTGTGTTCTGGTTAGGATTTGCCTTTCTGCCTGAGGCTGATGACAGCCCTGATCAAACCTGAGTTCTGAACAACGGGTAGATTCCACTCTGGGAAATGTTAACAGGGCTGTAGTGTCCTGAGCAACCATAGGATTTTGGTTTAGATTCACTCCAGGAGTTCAGCATTAGTTTTTGTAGAGTAGCTTGCACAAGGTTCTCATCTCTTTTTTGGGCTCTTAGCTTCATGTGTTTCAGTATACACTGGGATTTCAGTATTGGTTATGTTACTGGTTAGTTACTGAAATATTTTTTCAGAATGATGAAACTTGGCTATGCTTGGCAGCTGTGGTGGCCTGCTATATGATTGACAACCACTTAGATCAGAAGGCGTATCTCAACAGCTTAACCTTTCCATTGCGGAAAAGCAAATTTCATCAGGAGAATCTAGTAGCTTTTTCCAAGGCTATAAAGATATCTCTTTCACTTTGCTCCTTAGGACTCTAGAAGAAGCAGCTTCAGTGCCTGTGGTTTATGCCACTGCTTATTATGCTTTGGTGGTTCGAGGTGGTATGAAGAAGGGTGAGAGTATCCTTATTCACTCTGGCTCAGGAGGTGTGGGCCAAGCAGCCATTGCCATTGCCCTGAGCATGGGCTGCCGTGTCTTTGCTACTGTAGGTGAGTACTGAAGGCCCAAAATCATGGGGAGATATACAAAATTAGAGATCATAAATAGAAGGAGCATGTGTGTGTGCACATATATATAAGTATATACCTATTTAGGTATATATCTGTTCCCACTAGTAATCTAGTTTCCAGGCTAGGAGCAGGATACACGGTAAATGCAGCTACTGACTTTGTGCTTGAAATTTCCACAGCGCAGTCAAATTCCTCTACCTCTGTGCACTTTATAATCAAAAGTATGGAAGAAGATCAAGGCTTCCTCATTTTAAGTTTAGTAATGTGAATGCAATGCCTGGCCAATGAAAGGCTTTGGTCTGTTTCTGGTCCTTGCTCTAGCTCATGAATGAGGATTGGGAACCAGACAGCCTTTGTCCTAAGGTTTGACATCTTGAGAGACTGACTGCTTTGAAACAAGTGGTTGATGGCTTCTCAGACTTAAAGTTCTTGGGGGAAAGATGTGCACTGGAAAATGGGCTGTTTCATCATAAAGAGGAAATTACTGGCATGTTCCAACGTGTCTTCTGCTTCAGGTTCCACTGAGAAACGTGAGTATCTCCAAGCAAGATTCCCACAGCTGGATGTGAATAGCTTTTCCAGCTCCAGAGATACTACCTTTGAGCAACATGTACTTCGAGTTACTAATGGAAAAGGTGAAGTGCAAGAAATATCTTCCCTTTTTTTGTCAGCTATGCCACATTATGCGGTTGTAGGTTCTAAAGACAATATGAGTCACTAGAAGACAGGGTTAGGCTCTCAGCAAAGTTGAGTTTATTAAGTAATTGCTTCTCCTTTCATTGCAGGTGTCAACCTCGTGTTAAATTCGTTGGCAGAAGAGAAGCTCCAAGCCAGTTTGCGTTGTCTTGCTCGACATGGGCGCTTCTTGGAAATAGGCAAATTTGATCTGTCTAACAACAGTCAACTTGGTAAGGCATCGAGAAATACATCTCATTAGGTTTTAACTGCTGCCCAGCGCCCCCAGGTCCCTTTCTGCTGGGCAGCTCTCCAGCCTCTCTGAGTTTATACTTGTATCTGGTGCTGCTTGGTGTCAGGTGCACAATTGGCATTTGTTAAATTTTATATCATTGATAATTGCCCAGTGTTCCAGTCTATCCAGACCCCTCTGCAAGGGCTGGTCCCTCGAGGCAGTCAACAGCATCTACCAGTTTTGAAGGCACAGGGGCAAGATTAACCTGATTTCTCTTGGATGGGAAAACAAATTTTTGAATGTTAGAATGTGATATGTTAGTGAAAAATCACAAGAATGTTCTCTTGTTGTAGAATGATTGCATATAGCTAGTGTCGATAGTCTGCTTCCTTATTCTAGTTAAATTTCAAAATATACTATCATCTTGGAAAACCTTGCTATGAGGAAGAGTCTCCTGTGGAGGTTAACATAACGTATGTAGGATCCTAGCTCCCCTAGTGACTCTTAATTCAGCTGTCATTAGGCAAAAAAAATGTCCTTTTTAATATCAGACTGACCATGATACAGCTTGTCCTCTCAACACACAATTTTTGGGAGTGGAGTTTCCATGAAACTGGCCTGCTTGTAAGAGAACAACCTAATGAATATAACATTTGGAGAGTATATGCAAGAATGAGTTAGAAAAATGTAGAATTCAAGCATCTAACTGCTTTACTCCTGTGGCCGACACAGAAATGTTTCTGAAGCAGAAGATAGGCTCTGTTTCGAAATGTCAGCAGCATCAGGTCATAACCAAGTTGCTTTTTCTAGGAATGTCTCTCTTCCTCAAGAATGTGGCATTTCACGGGATCCTACTAGATTCAATATTCGATGAGGGAAACCAAGAGTGGGAAGTAGTATCAGAGTTGTTGAAGAAAGGCATAAAAGATGGTGTAGTAAAGCCCCTGAGGAGTACAGTCTTCAACAAAGAAGAGGTAGAAGCTGCCTTCAGGTTTATGGCACAAGGAAAACATATTGGCAAAGTTATGATCAAGGTAATGAGATAATTACTTTGATTTTTCTGATGCATCTGGTATCCTCTGTCGGTGACTGTTGGATATTTTGATCCATTTTGAGTTGAAGTTGTGTAAGCAGGACAGCACAGTCAGTTTTTACTGCTGACACTGTAACAAAGGTAACTGTAAAGTCTGGCATTGATTCTACAAGGTTCATTCCCATTGACTGCAGGAGCATAGCATGGAAAGATAAGAGATGCATTGTGTATTTGATTATAACTACTATTTCTTTTTCCTTTTTCTTTTTTTTTTTTGTTTGTTCGTTTTGGGGGTTTTTTTTGTGGGGGTGGGGGAAAGGTCCAAGAAGAGGAAAAGGAGTATCCTTTAAGAAAGTCTGAACCAGTTAAAATCTCTGCAATCTCTCGAACCTCCTGTCCGTCTACCAAGTCTTACATCATCACAGGGGGCCTAGGAGGATTTGGGCTCGAGTTGGCACAGTGGCTAGTTGAGAGAGGAGCACAGAAAATTATACTGACGTCTCGTTCTGGCATACGAACCGGTAAGCAAAAATTGTAAGGGAACAGGGAACATGGCTGCCTTTCAACAGACTTCAGTTTGTAGTTTGTCTCCATTTTAAAGTGCTCTCTTGGCAAATAATAATGTTTTGATCTCTTATCTTTCCTCTCCTGTATTATTTTACTTCAAACAAGATGTTGACCTCTTTATTCTAAAGGAGGAAATATCTTTCATCTTGTCCTTTTTTCCAAGTACTACTTTTCCCTTTTTATGCTTCCTAATTCCATCAACACATTTTCTCTTATACAGGACTTTTTCTGCAGCCTTACTTTTATCTTTACCCCCTCTGCAGTCTGGCTACCTCACTGACTTGTCTGGTGGCTGAAGCATGGTGGATCACATGCCACAAGGAAGGACCTAAAAAGTCCTTGTTGAAGATACTCTGTCCCTCAAGTTACATGTGTGGATGCTTGCTCTTACTCCTTAGTTAGCTCATCTGTAGAGATATACTCTACTATCTGATAACGCCCATAAGCATTTTTACTCAGATTTAAGGCATTAGTTTGATTACAGTGGCAGCATTGAGATTTCTTATCAGTGATAGTCTTCAGTATTTCCTCATACAAATTCAGTCATAACTCAGCTTCTCTCTGTCTCTACAGGTTTCCTGTTTCTTTTGGCAAGTTCAATTGCACCACTTGTACAAACACATAGATCGAATACTTCTTCTCGAGTTCTGGCTGTGCTACTATAATCTGTTGCCTTGCTCTAATCTAGCCATTCTTTCCCATCTCAGTACCCAAAGTTTTGTTCATTTTCTCTTCATAGTTGTGTTTTTCCTTCCTTCTCCCTCCCACCACCCCAACCCTTATGTTCTCCTGGTGCTGTTCTCCACTTGATCTATTTAGAATATTTCTGAATTTGAAGTGATTTCTAGCTACTGTTCAAGTTTTGTCCCATTTTTCTCTTGTAGCTGAATCAGGAATTATTTAGCTATTCAGTCCTTATCTAGTCAGAAAACTATAAGGAGCAGATTAACCAAAGCCTTATGGTTTGGATGCTTCATCCCAGGCACTGTCCACCTTTATTTTTTGTAGGCTACCAGGCCAAACGTGTTAAAGAGTGGAAGGCACTGGGGGTTCAAGTGTTGGTATCTACCAGTGATATTGGAACACTGGAAGGAACACAGCTATTGATAGAAGAAGCTGTGCAGCTTGGACCAGTTGGAGGCATCTTTAATTTGGCTGTGGTAAGTGACAAAAATGCACAGGGCCTGTAAGAGGCAACACCCATTCAAGTGACTTTTTTACTGAAGGCAGTCAGGCTTCATATAATTTTAGTTTGGTTCTCTGTGTTTCAAAGCACACTGTGCTTTGGTCTTACCTGGTGACTAAAGGTTTGTGAGTCTGGCCACTTGACCTGAGAAGCGACAGTATTTGGCCAGTGAATTTAGTTTGTGGTAAGACAAGTGTTGCCCTAGATCCCTGGGGACAAGGAAATTCCCATGTAGAACTTGCCAGAATTGCTGCAGTGGCAACACTGAAAAAATACTGGATAAAGGAGACTTGGCAAAAGCAATGTTGTCATTTTTTGGGATATTCAGGTTATGTCTGTAGTGCAGTGTTAAAAAAATACATTGCACAGTGATATCCTCTCATATCTCAAGCCATGTGGCATATTTAAACAGACACAGTGATATCCTCTCATATCTCAAGCCATGTGGCATATTTAAACAGACACAGTGATATCCTCTCATATCTCAAGCCATGTGGCATATTTAAACAGAGAAACTGGTGATACTGAAACTGCACCTTCTATTTTAATCCCTCCCCCCATTCCCTATAGGTCCTTAGAGATGGCATGATTGAAAATCAGACCCCGGAATTATTCTGGGAGGTCAACAAGCCCAAGTATTCAGGCACCCTTCATTTGGATTGGTAAGTGTCTGTAGAAGGGACAAATAAGAACTGCTTTTATGGTCACAGAACTGATCAAACTTAGTCGTTCTAGTCTTGCACTAGCCTACCATGGTAAAAGAGTTAGCAGGTTTTTCTGATGAGGTTTCTCTCTCCTGCTCTGCTCCAAGGGTGACTCGTAAGAAGTGTCCAGACCTGGACTATTTTGTCGTGTTCTCCTCTGTAAGCTGTGGAAGAGGAAATGCTGGGCAAAGTAATTACGGCTTTGCCAATTCTTCCATGGAGCGTATCTGTGAGCAGCGACATCATGATGGACTCCCAGGTAAGATGACTTTACTCATTGCACAGAATAAACTATCTCACCGAACATCCAGATGAGAGTCTGCTCACCAGAAACTTGTGCACTTACCTGGAGTGGTAATGTATGTTGAAGGCTGTTTTCTGCTCCTAGCTGTTACCTTGAGTCATTCATGTGTGAATGAATACTGACCATTTAACCGTACAAGGGAAATGTAGGCCCTGGCTTAGCTGGTTATTAACTCCCTTTTGTTGCTGCCATGTGCTTTAGTTAGCTGCTTAGTGTGTTGTTCTGATTTCTCCTCCAGGCCTGGCAATCCAATGGGGAGCCATTGGTGATGTGGGTATCTTGCTGAAGACAATGGGAAACAAAGATATTGTGGTGGGGGGAACAATTCCCCAACAAATCAGCTCATGCCTGGAGGTGCTCGATCTCTTCTTGAATCAACCTCATCCTGTCATGTCCAGTTTTGTCCTAGCAGAAAAGGTCTCTGTGAAAGCTGAAGGAGGTAGCCAACGGGATCTTGTAGAAGCTGTTGCTCACATCCTGGGTAAGTGCTCTCACTCATGCACTACTGGGCAGTGTCTACTCTTTCAGTACTTTTGAAAGGTAGCGGTGCTGCTGTAGGTGCTCTGTTCAGCATCTCCTCCTGATCTCCTGTGGTGTGGCTATGTTGTTTTTGTGAGATTGTTTGCTTTTTTTTTCCCTTTACACTGCTCCTTCTCTCCAGTAATCGATTTGTTTCTTGTATGGGCTTTTCTCTGTTACAGTGTTTACATATATAGGCATATATACTCCAGTGTCTTGGGTTTAATTAGTGTGGACTGGTACCTTTTGTCAAATGGAGAATCAACAGAAATTCTGAGACAGCACATAATAGAGCAAATATATAACTAACTTTCTGAGTACTATTCCAGCTTTCAGACATTCCCCTTGGGATGTCCCTATGCCCCAAAAAGTAGCTGTTCTCTACTTAATGCCTAACTGGTAGACAGCTCTGTCTGTCACCGCATAGTAACTGTAGCTTAACTGTGCATTACAAGTGCCATGTGCTTCTGTCTGTCTTGAACCTGCTTTCTTTTACCCTCCTGTCCCCTATTTTTGTATTGGACGTGAATAATCACTGTCAACTCTTATCTACTATGTCCCACTTCAGTTGTGTCTTTTGCAGACAGAAGTGTGTATTGGTCCTTTGTTTTCTATCCGAAAAGGTACTGGTAAATGAAAGATGGTCTCCTGGGTGTTACTTAAGTAGCTGTGTGCAGTTCACTGACAGCAAATCTGACCTCTGGGAGCAGACATGGCTTTTAGAAATCACAGGAAAGTGTCTGGGAAATGGTATCAGCTGTAGGATTAGTTTGGAAGGAGAAAGCATGAAAACAATGAAGGGAGAAGCTAGTAATGAAGCCTAATGGTGGAAAGGGTGGCAACATGGGCCAGCACAAGGTGGAGGAGGGGACAAAGAGCAGTAAATGCAGGTGTTATTATGAGAGGCCTTTTACAAGTACGGAAAGGATGAAAGATTGAACAGCGTGAAAATTGAAGGGGGAAAGGTAATGAGGACTAAAGGAATCACCTCCTCCTCCTCCAGTGTAATAGATGTCAAGTGTTGCAATCAACCATCATTGACCCTCTTAACTTTCATCTCTTGTAGCTGAGGATTTGTTGCGTTAGGTCTAGGACTGCAGTTTCAGTTAGAGTCTCCAGTATGTGAAATTTTTCTAGCTGACTGACTGTTCTGGACTTGGTCTAGAGCTGATGTGAAAATATTGTCAGCTATCTAGCTGGGACTGATGTATTTCCTGTCATAAATCTGTGCACATTTAATGTGTACTCTAAATACTAGATGTGGCTTGTAGAAGAGGTGACTTGCAAAAGTATTAGATGATCCTGGAAGGTAATTCTCTGTAGCTACAGTTTATTGAGATTTTAGGAGAAAGAAGAAAGTGGAGAAGGCTGCTAGAGAGGCCAAGAGCTGAAAAGAAATTGGCCTTTTGCTAGTATGCTGTTTTGTTCTCAGGTGTTCGTGATGTGAGTAGTCTGAATGCTGAGAGTTCCTTGGCTGACTTGGGCTTGGATTCCTTGATGGGTGTGGAGGTGCGCCAGACGCTGGAGAGAGACTATGACATTGTTATGACCATGAGAGAAATTCGACTCCTTACGATCAACAAGCTGCTTGAACTTTCTGCCAAGTCCAGGACAGCAGAGGGTACAGTGTCTGAATTAGGGTTGCTACCTGTCACCTGAGTCCAAATAATTAAGATCCCAATCTGTTGCTTTCATCTCTAGTGATGTAAACCTCTATCAGATCACGAAATAAAGTTATAGCTGAATAGCTTTTAGGTGACAGATGTGTCACAGAAGTGTACTGACCACTGGGTCAGGCCCATCATTTCTGGGGGTAGGGTGTAAGAGCAAGGGTGTAAGGTGCTAGCTTGCTTGGCTAGCATCTGCATGCATGAGTACTCTTCTGCAGCTGCCTGCGGGATGCAATTTGAAACCTTGTACTTGTCTACCGAATAAACAACGTAATGTCATGCTTCAGAAAGCTAAAAATATATGCACTTGCTGCAGAGCAACTGACAATAGGAAGATCTCTATGTCTGTGCCCCGATGATTTAGTGAGGCAATGGATTTATCCAAATCAGCCCTGAGGTTGTCCTTTAGGACTATGGCCACGTGACCAAGGCTGACCCTGAAGCTAATCGAGTTTGTCGGGTGTGCTTTCCTTCAAAGAGCTGAAGTCATCCCCACTGATGAAGACAGGACCAGGCAAACTTCCAAAACTAGATTTGGACAACTTACTGGTGAATCCAGAAGGGCCAACGATCATTCGTCTCAATGATGTTCAGAGCACGGAGCGCCCTCTTTTCCTTGTTCACCCCATTGAAGGATCCATTGCAGTTTTCTACACTCTTGCCTCTGGACTTCACATGCCCTGCTATGGGCTCCAGTGCACAAAAGGTATTTCAGTTCTTCAGCATCTTGAATTTGCAAACATAACATTCTGAACTGTAGTTGCCTTATAGAGAAGGCTTTGTTTCTAGACTGTTAAACAGGGGAACAAATAGCAGGGCCTGTTAGTCTGCATAGGGTCACGTCAAACATCCCCAGGTTTCAAGAGGAGTAATAGATTAGATTGAAGAGCTTACATATGGAAAAAACAAGACATCCTATTCAACTTGTCCTTGGAAAGCAGTCCAAGATGCAAGCTGTTAACCATAATTTAGTAATTTACCTGCGAAGTAACCTGAATTTTTCCAATGGGGTTGTTTCTGAGTGCGTGAAAATGTATTTGTCTCTGCCAATGTCTTTTTACCAGTCTGTTTCTAACTCTCATCTGTATTCTAGCTGCTCCCTTGGACAGCATCCAGAGCCTGGCAGCCTATTACATTGACTGCCTGAAGCAGATACAGTCTGAAGGACCTTACCGCATTGCTGGATACTCTTTCGGTGCCTGTGTAGCCTTTGAAATGTGCTCCCAACTGCAAGCACAACAAAACGCTTCTCATGCACTCAACAGTTTATTCCTTTTTGATGGATCTCATTCCTTTGTGGCAGCATATACACAGGTAAGGGACACAAAGAGATTCTTCTGTCTGGAGACCGTCATCTCTCATCAGGCCTCATTTTCTTGGAGCTTACTATTCTAGATATGAGCCATCTGAAAAGCTGACAGACTTTTCTTGATAGGGAAGTTGGGAGACAGCTGTAGACAGTGGATGCTTAGAGACGGCTGAAAGGTAGAAGCGTATGAGAGGTGGTCTTCATTAATTGGCAAGAGCACAGGCACAAATGTTGCTCTCGCTGTGATAAATCATAATATTGGTATGTCTTCTGGAAGATCCTAGTGCCTGCAAGTCTAGATCCTCTTGTAGTGATGTGAGGAAATCTTACTTAAGTCTTCCCTTCCATTTTCATTGTACTCTAGACAGTACTAGGCTCTTTGCAATTGCCACCTCTGGATTTGCTTTCTAATCTGTCCTTGAGGGATTTCCCCCGTCCCTTTTTTCCCCAGTTCACACACTTAGCTCGGTAATACTTTTTATCTGACTTTCAAGATCAGGCATATCCCTGTCATGTGTACTCTTTGTATTCTTCTCTTTTCCAGAGCTACAGAGCCAAACTGACCCAAGGAAATGAGGCTGCATTGGAGACTGAAGCACTGTGTGTCTTTGTTCAGCAATTTACAAGTACCGAATATAATAAGGTACTGTTTCTTATTTTCAAGATACATATATCTTGACATGGCACAAGAGGGGTGTGTTTTTTTGTTTAATGGAGATGGATTCTCAGCTGTTCAGACTAATGTGAAAAAATATGTTAATATTTCCAGCTGCTGGAGGTTCTTCTGCCCCTGAAAGATCTGGAGGCTCGTGTGAATGCTGCTGTAGACCTGATAACTGAGATTCATACTAACATCAATCGTGAAGCACTCAGCTTTGCTGCTGCTTCATTTTACCATAAACTGAAGGCTGCTGACAAATATTTACCAGACTCCAAGTATCATGGGAACGTGACACTGATGCGGGCAAAGTCTCACAATGAATATGAAGAAGGTCTAGGTAGAGACTATAAACTCTCAGAGGTCAGTCGCAAGCCCACTGGTGATTGTTGCATTTCTCCTGGTATTTGGCAGAGCTTACTGAGGAAAAAGGGACAAAACCAACCTGAAAGAAATTATCGTTCTGCAGCTATTATGCTCTAACAAGAACTAAAAGTCCCCAAAAGCAAATGAGTTGATTGGTTCCAGGCATTTTCTGTGGGTAGTGAGGGCCAGAAAGTCTAGCCTCTGTGTAGGGTAGGTGTTTTCTAGAGTTGTTTCTTGCAGCTCTCTAGAACGACTTTGGATAATAAAGATGTTAAAAGAGAGCAACTTTTAGTCTCCTCTCACTGTAGACCCTACAGTTAGTTCACTGAATGAGGGCAACCTTCTGAAGAGCGTCAGACTTCGGACAATAAAGGCGGCTTTTTCTCAGTAACCTTTTGTTCACTTAGAAGCTAGTAGTTAGAAGTGGGTTTCTTGTGGGCTAAAAAAAAGTAGGGGTTTGGCCTGTAGTGCAGATAAGGTCACTGTTCTTTAGCCCCTGCTCACATACAAGGGTTAAGTGTCTTACATTATGGTGCAAATGCCAGGGGAAAGGAACTGATTTTCAGAATTCTTTCTGCTTCTTGCATCTCGTATCCTTTCAGACTTCTAACTTGGTCATTACTGATTCCAGGCTAACTTGTACGTTATTAAGGTTACATAGTGACCTTAAAGGAAGATTTCTGGTGGTGGGAGAAAGATGGTGGGGAGGGGGAGTGTTTATTTGGTTTACTTAAAGACTTGGAAGTAGCTACTTTTATCATTCATTCTTTGATATTGTAGGTAAATTATTCTTTTGTACCAGGTTGGTTAACTTCCTGCCCAGCTTATATTTGAGTGGATCACCTGCCAGGCTGTCAAACTATTGTGCTTTAAAACACTGATTCCAAACAGTATCCTGCAGCTGATCTATGAAAAATGTCAGAGTAAAACTGGTGCTGTTTTTAACTGAGTTTGATAGAGACAGTGGTGTAAACTATGAGTAACTTAGAAGACTGACAAATCCAGAATGGCTACATGGCCAGCTGGTTGTAAGTTGTGAATGAAAAGTTTGTCTTTTTTGTACCTACACAGGTATGCGATGGGAAAGTATCTGTTCATGTTATTGAAGGGGATCACCGCACCTTGCTGGAGGGAGATGGCGTTGAATCAATTATTGGGATCATCCACAGCTCACTGGCAGAGCCACGCGTCAGTGTCAGAGAGGGTTAACTATTACTTACTCACTGTCCATGACGAAGAAAATGCCAACAACATTCCTAGTTACGACAGACCCCAAGGAACTCTTCCTGTTGTTCAACATCTCATCCACTCTGCTGCCAGAACTGGGAAGTCCAGCTGAACTCAGTTGGTCTTTTCCCCTCTCTTTCTTGCTTTTTTTTTTTTTTTTTTTTAAACCTTTCCCAACTTTTATGGTTCTATCTCCTTCCTTTCCTATGTTGTTTTTCCCCCTAGTCTCCTTGTCTGTGTTACTGTAGTGCTGTGACTCTGTCACTGTGCACTGCAATGAGGGTTCCTCACTGATGGTTGCTTCCTACACCCTTGGCAGTATGAAAAACATTTAGGAGTAGATTTCTTGTGTTCTATATTGTTTTTGTCTTAACCGTATTCCAAAGGGTATGTGATAGCACTTGTTGACCAAGCCTAGTGAACAGGGAGAGGAGAGGAGCTGCAGCTGATTTTGGAGATACTTTTTGTCTGTGAAGAATCTGTCTGCAGTTTAGGTCAGAAAGAGAATTCCACTGAGGGTTTTGTAACTATATTTTTTAATTTGCTATATTCTAAGTATTTATTGAGTCAAATCAGAGACTTCTTACTTGGTTTTAATTTATCGTGGGTTATAGGAGGAAAGAAACATCCCTTTTTGGAGGGGAAGGTTTATTATACAAGGGAAGTCGCCCATTCATTAAACCAAAATGCATCTTCAGAATAGTGTGGTTTCTTGTTTGTTTTGTTCTTTTTCTCCCACTGCCCTGCCCTGTTCAGAAAGGAAAAGGTAGAAGTAAGGATTCTTGTCATCATCTGCTCGTCTGAGGAGAGAGGGGCCTGGGCAATAGGGTGGATGGTTTGACATTGGGCATGATAAAAACAGGCAAAGCTGTCCCTAGGCAGGTACTTTGTTTATATTTGTGCAAGGTTCTGTGCCCTGTTGAACCAGAACCTTAGTGAAGCATTAAGAGTATTGCTTTACCTTATTCCCTCTCACATCCAGTCTCGATACCTAACTAAAAGTTTGGGATGGGGGGCAGAGAATAGAATTCCTTAACAATAACTGAACAAATCCTCCCACCCCTGCTCTCCCATAACCAAAGCTCAGGCAAACATACAATTATCTACCCAAAGCCCCTGTATATTTTATTTAGCACAGGGCTTGCTTAAGCTTTGTGTATTCATTTTCCTTTCAGTGGTGAGACTGGAAATCCCACATAAGTTAGGTAAGTAATCCGTTTGATGGTCTGATTTTAAAATACGGTACCTTTTTAAAGGAAATTTGCATAAAATTCAATTGAAAAATTTCTTGCCTTTGCTATGCTGGATCTGTCCTTTCCAAAATCAGTAAATCCTTGCTACACTTATGATACAGAGGAGACCTGGGTAGCGACAAAGCACCAACTAGGAGGAGATATTGTGCCTCTCAGAACTGCTGTAAAACCCCAGTTCTCTCCATCTTCATCCCCCAGTGAAGTATCCCGGTAGTACAGGAGCATTCCAATGACAGGAACAGATGGCTCTTCACTGCAGGTTCTGACCTAGTGTCTTTTGCTTATACCACCCTCTGTTGATAGTGGCTGGGTTAACTGGTTTTAGTTTTATAAAGTATTTCTTTTGTGAAATCTGAAATAAAACAACATAATGTCAGCTTAAACCATTTTGAAATGTCTTGTTCTTTTTTTTCTTTTTTTCCTTTTAATTAATACTTTTTGGTCTGAAGAGTGTCTTTTTCTCTTTGGTTTTCTTAGTATTAAACAGAATTGATCACTGGTTGGCTTTTGTCTTTTCTACCACTGCGTAATCCCATGTTTCACCTGGAATCTCTCACTTCTTGGTATAAAGCAAAAACTGCTGCTGGCATGTCTGATTTGTAGTCTGTAGAAATAATAAAGAAGGCTTAGTATTCTGAAATGTGGCTTCTCGATGCCATGATTTTGGTACCTTAGATACAACCAATTTACAACCACAATATTGAAATGGAAACTCTCAGACTCTAATTCTTGCTCTTGTTACAGTATTGGACAAGTCATTAATGCTCCTGCCTCAGTTTCCCTGTCTGTAAAATGGGACAACAGCATCTAGCTCAGGGTTGCTGAGAGGGTTAGATAGGCAATGGGTATAAATGCTCTAAAGTTGTAGATCTGATATTTGGGTGTAGTCACAGAAGGAGGAAAGTGCATAATGGGCGAAGGTGAGGTGCCTTACAGCTGCAAAGAATAATACTGGAGTGGCTACGTGAACAGTGTGCATACCATGGGACTTCATTACATCTACTGCACACTGTCCCTGCACCTACTGGCATATAGGGTACTACATAAAAACAAATGGGGACTGGTTGGTTTGGTTTAACTTGGTTTGGCAGTTGTAGTGAGCCTGAAAAAAAGGCATTGAAAGAATCCTACTTGTCTTTGTTATATTGAAAGCCTAGAAGGAAGAAGAAAGGAGTTATTAAACACTTTAGCACAGAACTATTGTACCTATTTGCTTAAAGTTTAACATACCTGAATGGGGCGTGTGGAGGGGGCAAGGACTAATGTTGTCAAACTCCTGCTTCAACAGATGGGACAAGTTCCCAGTATAAAAAAATACGCATGGTTTCATCTAAGCAGAGCTTGAAGATACCATTTTAGTCATAGAAGTTGCTCAAGAATTACAGCTTACATGCTCTCAGTGTTCTTGTGGTTGTTATTTGAAAAGCAGAAGGCCATTCTGTTTAGGGCTTTTTTTCCCCCATAATTATGTAATTATAAGCTGCTGCTCTGTAACCCATTATATAACTGGCTGCTGAATGCAGTGTGCCAAAAATAAAAATCCATATTAGTGCTGGTACTGCTTATTGTTTCTCAGTAGTGCATCAGATTAGACAGAAGTAGAATAATATCAGAAGGCAAAATCCAATACTGCAGTTTCTTTTTTGGAGAAGACATGGGCAGAAGTGAAGTCCTTGACACCTATCCTCAGTGGAATTGAAGTGGGGATTCTTGTCAGCTGATACATTACATCCTTTTCAGCTTCACAGACTAAGACCTTGCTGGTCTTAAGCTCAAGACTGAAGAACAGTTCTCTGATCCTATAACCTTACTTAGGCTCACAAAAACACATTGCTATTTTGAAATGATGGGCCTTATACCTTAAATCTTCAATAGGAGGAGTAAGAATGTAGGGCACGTAGCATATGTTCTCACCAGTATTAAAGCTGTTAATTTTCCTTTTCTAGTCTTACTACCTTCCTGAGGGCAGAGAAATACACCTCTCTTGCTGGAGAGAGTAGTTTAAAAAAATGCAAGAAGGGTCACAGTTTAATAGAACTGATTACTTTAAATAGCACTACCAGAAAGCTGAAGTAGAGAAGCTATCTGGTGCTAAGATGGTAGAAGACAAGGTAGAACAGGAAGCAGGTGTTTGTTTCTTCTGCACTTACTTAAGTTACCATAACTGAAGATAAGACATCATGCCAGCAAATCCGGGTCAAAAGAAAGAAAATACCCTTGGAGCAGCTTCGTAAGAGGAAAGGGGAGCACTGAGAGGGAGGGGAGAGGCTGTGTATTTAAAACAGCAGAACTGGTTCTTAAGCTGCTGAGACGTAATGAAAGATGGTAAGAAATTAGAAGCTTGAAACGTAATTATTTATTGCAGCAAGTTCATCACAGGCACGAGTGTTAGAAAGTTGGAGAGCGGGTAAAATACAGGCTTTGACAGTGAACTTGAACTGTGAAGGCTTGTCAATGGACAGACTAACAGGCTTACTGAGCAGTTGGAGCGTATGCGTAACTCTGCTTAGGCTCTGGTGCTTTATTATATAATGATTGTGTCTGAGTTTCTCCCTTTTGAAGAAAAAAAGCTCTAACTCAAGTTACATTGCTGTTTTGACTGAGTAGAGATGCAGCATTTTTATATTCTGGAAGGTATTGGCCGAGAGAAGCAGAAATCCACTGTGCTCATCCTAGTGATAGTAGCTTTGTAAAATGATGCAGAATGAACGGGTTTGTCACGTATGCTGTTATATTTGTTTCAGTCAGGTGGATCATTTTCAGCTCTCTGCCCAGACCATCCGCCACCAAGGACAGGGCAGGCCCCTCCCTTAGTCTGAGTTCTTGTCCTGCTCAGTGACGGTGCTCTCCCACGGCACCTGCTGGGGCAGAGGCGGAAGTGCTCAAAGAAGTCCCCCCTCGGGCCTCACGCCTGGGCTCGGGGTCAGGAGATAGCAGCTGCTGCCGCCCGGGCCGCCCTGCGCGAGGCGCGTACCGTCCGAGCGCCGGACCTCCCTGCGCGGCCGCGGCACTTGGTGGGAGACCGCCCACGCCCGGCACCACCGCACCCTCAGCCGCTGCCGCCGGCCCAGGCAGCGTGGGCTCCTCCTTGCCAGACACGGCCCTGCGGCTGCCGCGCCTCTCCCGCGCGCGGCCCCTGCTGCCAGCGCCGCAGTTTCTGGAGGGGACGGCGCGCGGCTGCACCGCTGAGCCGGCCGGAGCGAGATGGCGGTGGCACCGTCCGGCTGCGCCGGTGCCCGGCCCGGGCCCAGCGGTCGCGGCAGTCTGCGGGCCTCAGGCCACGAGCCCCGGTGCGGCGGCGCGGGGCGGCAGCTGCCGCAACGCTACACGGCTGAGCGGGCGGGAGATGCCGAAGCTGCGCGGGGAGGCCTTCTGGAGGGAGACGCTGCGGAGTGCCCACTACGTGGTGGCGCCTATGGTGGACCAGAGCGAGCTGGCCTGGAGGCTGCTGAGCCGCCGCCACGGCGCCCAACTCTGCTACACACCGATGCTGCACGCCCAAGTCTTCCTCAGAGACGCCAACTACCGCCGCGAGAACCTCTACGGCGAGGCCTGTCCCGAGGACCGCCCGCTCATCGTGCAGGTGAGCGCGGCCCCCGCCCCGGCTCGCCCCGTCAGCCCCCAGCACCAGGAGCGGCGGCGGGGGGCTGCCGGGAGGAGCTTCCCTCGGCTCACCGTGCGGTGCACTCTTGGGCAACGCTGAGAACGCAAGTCAGCATTGCCAAACGCACCCGTGCCATCCACCCCACTCGTGCAAACAAATCGAGGCGTTTTCCAAATGTGCATGCATTGAAGCTCGTCAGGCTCATCCACATTCTAACGTGGTTACGTAGGATGACAGAAATCTCATTTTCTTCATCTAAATACCACTGACAGCACTTAGCTCACAAAGATGTGTTTTTTCGTTTATTCCATGTCTAGCAGAGGATTTGCTGTCTTAACCACAGGGGCGTGGAGCACTGAACTTCTCACAGGGTTTCAGTCCCCTGCACCTCATCTTTAGAGGCAGATTACAGCTGGTCTTGTAGAGTCAAGGTATGTCTCAGATCTGATACCACTCAAGGAGGATCACGGTTTTTTGAGTAGTTTTCTGAAACCCTGAGCTCAGTGTTTAGCTATAGAGAAAGGATTCAAGGAAGAATGAACAGACTTTAAAGCATGTGTTGCTTCTGCTTCTTGACTACTGTGTGATGTTCAGGTACTTCACTCTATCCCAAAGAGGGAGAGTGGCTTGTGGAGCTGGAGAATAATGCAGGGAAAGAGAGTTGTCATGAGCAGAGGAATGGCTGATTTCCACCAGTGGAGCAGTTCAATGGATGAGGACTCTTCACCCTGGAAGAGAAGTGTCTCCCTTGACTGAGGGGAGAGATGAGAGAAGTTTGTGGAAGTATTACTGGCTTGAAGATGATGCATGGGAAGCAAGTAAGTGTAGTGGTAGTTATAAACTGCAGAATTCATTCCTGTGGGATGTACTGGATTCTGAAAGATTACATGAGTTTAGAAAGCAAATGAAAGAAAGCACTTGAGGGTTTTTAGGTGCAGCAAACACACCTTCTGCTTCCAAAGTCCTCAACCACTTTTTCAGCTTTTGCTGTTCCCTAGAGATCTGTTGTTGGCCTTTGATCTGTCTCAGTACAGCTTTCACAGAATATTCTGAGTTGGAAGGGACCCACAAGGATCATCAAGTCCAATTCTTAAGTGTACTGGGATAGAACCCACAACCTTTTGGTGTAATTAGCACCGTGCTCTAACCAGCTGAGCTAATCTCAGCATCTTGTATATTCTTCTTCTGTGGGAGGTAGTTTCTTTTGACCCAGAAATATACAAGTGGCAGAAATTCAAGTAGCCTTAGGAAGCTGTAAGTCACAGATCTTCAGCTCCGTAAGCTGTATGTTCCGGATGACACTGCCTGAAGAGAGTCAGCTGCTGTGAACTTTCAGTGTTACCCTTCTTCCCACTGGCCGCTATTGGACATAAAAGTACAGAACTAATTAATCTTGGGATTGATCTAGTGCAGCCATCATTACAGATTTGGTCACAGACTCTTGAATTAGATTAGGCAGAGGTACATCTGATTTCAGCCTCCTCTGTAGGCTTTGTTTACTGTGTAAACATCCTCACTATGTGGCATGGTTGGAGGCTTTCCATTGTTTCAGTCGTCTCAGAAAAAGCAAATGATTTTTTTTGTTTTAGTTAGTGTCAGTCATAATGTTTGTAGTGCTGTAGGGTTTAAGTAACACCTTCTGCTCAGAAGTGTTAAGAGTTTAAATTTTGTTTCAAGTTTATTTAAAGATGTGACGGCACTGGTTTTTGTTATTAATGAATTTTAGAAAATAGTTTAAAAGCATAAATGAGAATAGTCTGTCTCTGTCCTCTTCAACAAAGAAGCTTCAAATTAACCTATTTTAGTAACTTGCTTTTTGCACTGTGCTTTAAATGTAATGTTAATTATATTCGGTTAAGACTGAGCATTTGACTAATAGCCCATGTGTCTGTTTCACATTCCATGTTAATGGGAATTCATTTTAGAGGCAGTAGTGCTTATTGATATCCACAAATTTTGAGTTGTCTCAAGACCCAGAGACGCTATGGGTAACTCTTTTCTTTGGCACCACCTTTACGTATTAAAATGCTACAGCTGTTTGTTCTACAGAGGATTTTAGGAGTTGTTTCTGCTTATTCTTTGGTACCACATGTAAAATATTCATCAAATATTTCTTTGCCTGTTGAATGCTCATCTTTCTTATTTTGTTATTTGAAGGTTGAGGATCTTTAGCTGGTAAGTGTCACAGGTCTTTTTTTCATAGAATATCCTCAGTTGTAAGGGACCCACAAAGTCCAGCTCCTGCACAGAACAGCCCCAGGAATCCCGCCATGTCCCTGAAAGTGTTGTCCAAACACTCCTTGAGCTCTGGCAGCCCTGGGGCCATGGCCACTGCCCTGGGGAGCCTGTTTCTAGTGCCCAGCCACCCTCTGGGGAAGAACCTGTTCCTGACTCTGAGCCTAAACCTCTCCTGACACAGCCCCAGACATTTCCTCGGGTCCTGTCACTGGTCACAGAGAGCAGAGATTGGAGCTATCCCTCTGCTACCCTTCATGAGGAAGTTGTAGACTTCTATGGAGTCTCTCCTCGGTCTCCTCCAGGCTGAACAAGCCAAGTGACCTCAGCCGCTCCTCATATGGCCCCTCCAGCTCCTTCACCATCTTCATAGGCTCCTTTGGACACTCTCTAATAGCTTTGGATCCTTCTTATATTGTGGTGCCCCAAACTGCCCCCAGGACTCGAGGTGAGGCCACCCCAGTACAGAGCAGAGTGGGACAATTTCCTTCCTGGCCCGGCTGGCAATTCTGGGTCTGATGCCCCCCAGAACACAGGTGATCCTCCTAGCTGCCGAGGCACTGCTGACTCAGATCCAACTTGCCATCAACCAGGACCCCCAGGTCCCTTTCCACAGTGTTGCTCTTCAACATCTCATTCCCCAGTCTGTCTGTACATGAAGGGTCACCCTGTCCCAGGTGCAGAATCTGGTGCTTGTATTTGTTAAAGTTCGTATGTTTGGTGATTGCCTAGCCCTCTGATTGTCAAGGGCTCTCTGTCCAGGAAGTACCAATTTAGCAACGTTACAAGTCATTTATGAGGATGTTGAAGAGCTCTGGGCCTAAGATGGAGCCCTATGGAGCCCCAGTAGTGACTGGTCGCCAGCCTAATGTCACCCCCGTCACTATAATCCTTTGCACTTGATCCTTGAGCCAGTTGCTCACCCATCACACAATGTGTTTATCCAGCTGTGGGCTGGACATTTTGTCCAGAAGGATCCTGTGAGAAACAGTATCAAATGCTTTACTGAAATCCAAAAAGATTACGTCACGTGGCTTCCCTTGATCATTTTGAGAAATAGTGTTTGCTATTATTAAGTGTGCATATTGTGCACAGTTTTCTGGAGCTGGTAATTGCTTCATAACTGCATCATAATGTGTTGTCAGTATTTGTAGAAAGCTATTGCCTGATTATTCCATTTTCCTTTGGTTTTCGCAGTTCTGTGCCAATGATCCTGAAGTGTTTGTCCAAGCAGCACTGTTGGCTCAGGATTACTGTGATGCAATAGACTTAAATTTGGGGTGCCCCCAAATGATTGCAAAGAGAGGTATGTGCACATCTGAACCCTGGATAAACAGAGAAGTGGCATGTTTCAAACCTGAGTGTTGGCAGTAAAACATCAAGAGGGCCAAATCAAGCCTTGGGGCGGGGCCATGGTACTGCTGAAGTCAGTAACACCCACTGTAGCAGATAACTCTTTGTAGTACCTAAAGCAAAACTTACATACAATTAATTCCAATTTCTCTTAAGTGGCATCTCCTGTGTCTAGAATATCCTTCAGAAAAAGTATTTTTAGTAAGAGCTTGATTTTCTTTCTGATTTCAGTTGCTCAAACAACTTCATTTTGAAAAACTACACTTAAAATTACATCATTCAGGCACTTAGCATCTCCCATTTCCCTGATACTTGCACAGAGTTTTTTCACAATAGTGTAGAAGAGGACAAGACTTGCTGAATCCCTTACAGATACCGCATGTTTGAAAACCAGAACCAGTGCTTGAAAATTTTGTTTCAGTTAGGATGTTGAGAAAAGATTTGTTCAGTAACTGCCCATTCCTCTTCTAAAATAATCTTTGAAAGACTAATAAAAAATGATCAGTGGTGTACAGGGCAAGTAGATCTTTCAGTCTGACCATCTTTTATCCAAATGGGATTTATTAAACATCTGGTATAAACCCCTGGAAGTTGGACTTTGAGCTGCCAGTGTCAACACACCAGCATTAGGGAGTACCAGTGAAAGTAGGGTGTAGGGATTCCTTGTTTATCCTGTAAATCTAGGGTGGCAGGGAGAACAGAATGATCCAACTCTTCCAGTTGGGGCAGGACAGAGTAACATTTTCTGCCAGTGAGGCATATGAGTGTCTAGATCTTGGTGAGTGTTTATGAAAGCTATGTGCTTCAGAATCTTACTTTTCTGCATGAGTTTGTCATATGCTATTTTATCATAGGTCACTATGGAGCATTTCTGCAAGAGGAGTGGGATCTTCTTCAGAGAATGAGTAAGTACTTAGAGAGGGAATAGGATGAACTAATCATTGAGAGGAGGTTTAGGGATTCTGGGGGAAAGGAGGTGCATCATGTTTCTTTGGGCAGAGTTGTATTTGAGTTTGGGGGGGAGTTGTGGGGGGAGGTTTTTTTGTTGGTTTGGTTTTTTTGGGGTTTTTTTGTTGGTTTTTTTTGTTTGTTGGTTTGGGTTTTTTTGGTTTTTTTGTTTGTTTGTTTTTGTTTTTTTCATTTCTTACCGTATTCCATTGGCACCCTCAAGATACTTGAGGGTATCCCACTGCAAACTCACACTGGATCTGCTAAAAGACTTCAGGACCTGAAGACTTTAGGTGAAAGTGAGTCAATTAAGTTCCAGTTTCATATGATGGCTTAATGGCTCTCCAACTCTAGAAACAGCAGAAGGCCCAGTGCCTTACTTTTTCGCTTTGAAGTTCTCAGGTGCTAAGAGTCGTGTTTCTGCTTGAAGCCACAGTTGCCCTTTTCTGATCAACTCCGTATACTCCTTCTGTCCACAGCATAGCAAATCATGCTTTTCTTCTCCTAATTTGTGTAGGGTTTTTTTAAGGTTATCAGTAGCTGTTGTGAACGGTATCACATTTTTTTAAAGAAATACATTTGTAACTGATATGAAAAGCAAGATTTTGGTAATTTTCTAGAAGTGAGAATGTGCCTTCACCCCTCTTCAAAGCAAGTTTCGAACCGTGAAGTTACAGAGTCTTATTTCTGTTTGCATTCCCAGTGGTCTGGGGAATCTTGAGTGATGTTTGGCACAAAGTCACTGCTGAGAAACTAGAAGATAGACAGTGCTTCCTTGCCCAGCATGTGATGTGGCTGTTCTGAAATACACAAATCAGAATAGCTGCAAGGTGTGAAGAGAACCCAGGTCATCTGGTTTGGTGGGAACCCAGCCTATCGAGTAAGAGGCTGTCTTACTCGGCTGTCCTCTTCCTACTTCTTCCCCCAGCTGCCTTTAAAATGTTGGAGTACACTTTTCTCCTTGCACCTGTGTACATCTTGCTTGCTCCTTTGAAAGGGCAATAGGAAGTACCTATCATTAGAGCTCATAGGATTTGGATTAGAAGACAGCAGGTGACTTCCTACATTATACATCCAAGCTCTGGAAGAGAATTTCAGACACACCATTACTCAGTGTTTTCTGGTTGGCTCTCTTCGTTAGCTCTCTTTTTAGTATTTTTGTGACTCCATGGACTGTGTAAGGAATGTGAGAATTTAACATGTTGTTCTGGATTTCACCCTGACTATGACCTACATCTGCTACTTAATTGGGTCCACAGCCTACCTTACTTGATAAGCCTCTGCTTGCCATGGACTAGACTCTACTTGTCATGATTATTGGGGTATAATTTGCAAAGAAGGGAAGCACCTTTCGTAGGAAAGGTAGACAAGCAAGTGTTAATGTTGGAGGAGTACAGTAGCCTGTGATGATAATAAACTTCTTGTCCTCACCCCAAGATGCTTGTATCAATAAATAAGTTGTGAGGGGGTGGCCTTTGAAAGTGAAGGTTTGATGCAGTGGAAACATTACGGCTATTAAATGGTGACTATTTTATGCCATCTTGTTAGAATGCAGATTTTGTGCTTCGTGTTTTACTGTTATGTGATTAACTTATGCAATAAGGATTGCAGAGGACACTGCTGATTTTTTAAGCTGTGAGAACTGCATAGCATTAACTTTTCGGGCTTTTTCCATACCACATCCAGTATCAGATCTTGAGGAGAATGGACACTTCTCACAGCATTGTGCAGCCCACTTACTTGTCTTTTCAATCTTTCTCAGTTTTACTGGCTAACGAGAAGCTCTCTGTTCCCATCACATGCAAAATCCGCGTTTTCCCAGACATTGACAAGACAGTGAAGTATGCACAGATGCTGGAGAAAGCTGGCTGCCAGGTAAGGAGGCAGCTGCTCTCTCTACCCTTGCATTGGACACATGTCTTTGTGTAAAGTATCTGATGACCAGTTCTTGGTGTACTGTGGAGATGAATAGGCTGCATTGTTTTGCAGACAGCAAACAGGATGTAGAGATTCTGTGTGTTTGCAGTCCTAGGCAGCAGGTCAATAGTATGATATGGAAGACAAGATGATTTCAGAGTCTCTTGTAAGCACTGCACTGTGCAGCATCCTTCACTGTGGTTGAGCATCTCAGTGTTCAGATAATGCTGCAGGAGGCAGTGTGAATGCACGAAATCCACAGGACTATAGCAAATAAAGGGTGTCAAAGGGTATCACTAGAAGAAATAGGCAGCCTTCTAGGATTTAACTCCAGTTAAATTGGAAGAGATTGTCTGTAGCTAGAGACAGTACTGACAGTATCTGTATCTTCTGCTGAAGAGAAAGCTAGATCACTATATCACAAATTCCAAAGTCAGGCACAAATGCAGAAGGAAATCTGTAAGTATCTCCCATGATACAGTCTTGTCATGCCATGAAAGAGCAAGATGAAAGGAGCCTAAGACCATGCCACGGTAGGTGAGCTGGTGCTATCTTTCTGTGACGCTGTGTTGAAATAGTGGGAATTCAGCGGCATCCATGAAGTGTATGGGGCTAAAGGAAATTTTTGTCAGTGGATTTATTCCAGTGATTCATACACGTGAAAAGTAAATGTAATTTTGTGTTCCAGCTGTTGACTGTGCATGGCCGTACGAAAGAACAGAAAGGACCACTTGCTGGCGTGGCATCTTGGGAGCATATTCAAGCTGTCAGGTTAGTGAGTAGTACCAGTCTTAGTGTATCCCTGCTAACACTGGATTTTAGGCAGGGCATACAGTGGCATTGAAGAGCAAACAAATTTGTATGACAGGTGGAGAATTTCTGGGTTGACTCTAATTCTCAGTTTTATGCATCTGTTTTATTCACTGGTATAGGAAAGCTGTAAACATTCCTGTATTTGCAAATGGAAACATCCAGTGTCTCAGTGATGTGGAAGAATGTATCCGTAAGACAGGAGTACATGGTGTCATGAGTGCAGGTAAAGAAAATGAACTTTTACTCAGATGAGAATGCAAATTGTTTCTTATTCTCTTAGCAGGCCTGTATACATTTATTAAAAGCTTATGTCAGATTGACTTGGTGAACAGCTTTGATTGACAGCTGAGTGGCTACTCTCCCTCCTCTTACACTGGCCATCTCTTACCAGGACCAGGAATCACTTAAGATTTGTAAGAATTGTTATGTTGGACTCGCAGTACCATTGACTGGACAGCTCAAATCTAATTACTTGACAAAGGCATATGAGACTCCTGTCGTCCTGGAATATTTTCATGACCCCTGTTATTCAGTGGAACAGTTTTTGAATGGTTCTCGATGAACTAAGTGCATCTGCAGGTTAATATTCCTGCAGGTGGTTCCCATTGGGTTGGGACAAGAAAGAATCGACATAACTTCCTGCAGGAAGAGCTAGGATAGGCATCAGAAAGAGCTTCCAGTCACTCACACAGTTAAAGCTATGAAGGATATTTTCTGTGGGGTTGTAGAATCTTGGTTTTTGGAAAATACTGGTTAATAAAAGGCTTGTGAAGTCGGTAGAGAAAAGCATAGTGGGAAGCTGTATCTGTAAACTTAGGCCAGACAATTGTCAATATAGACATAAGGTAAGACACCTGTTGTTCAAGTGTTTAACCACTGAGCAACAAAAGCAGTGGTTTCTCTATTTATTAATTTTTCTATTGTCTTTGTGTCAAGGTTAGATGCCTTTCTAGAAAGTGTACTTTAATTAGATATGAGCTGTTTGGCTCAATTAGGAACTGTATAGTGAACTATAGTCTCCTGAGGTCAGGCTAGAGTTTTTATGGACCCTGTGTTCCTCTTGTGAGTACATGGGTGATGTGTCTGTGGCTGGCTAGTAGAATCGCAACAGAGCTGATGAAACTCCAGAGCATAGATTTTGGGTTTTGTTTCAATCTTGAAATGAAAGTTTGAGTTTTTCTTTTCATTTCCTAGAAGGTAATCTTCATAATCCAGCTTTGTTTGAGGGCCGAAACCCATTGGTGTGGGAGATGGCTGAGGAGTATCTGGAGATAGTGCAGAAGTACCCTTGTCCATTGTCTTACGTTAGGGCTCATCTCTTCAAGCTCTGGCATCACACGTGAGTATCTCCAGAGAACTCTTCATGTTTTCAGGGTTCATCCTGCTTGACAAATGTCTGGGTTTTCCAGACAAGGATTTGTTTGGCCAGAATGAGTATGCTGCAAGGTGTTCTTTCCTGGACCTGGCTGGAGAGGATGTGGGGCGAGGCCTTTACCCTTCACTTCATATTGGGAAACAGGGCATGGGGAATTAACAAGTTGCCACAAGATAAGCTGGGGCGTGAGCTCACAGCACACCAGCTGCCATGTGGTAATTGCCCATATGCACACATGCACTTCATGGCAAACACGAGTTAACTATCTCCTTGTTCATTGTGAGGCAAAGCACTCTTGCATTTATTGTGGAGTAAGAGCATGGCCATGGGCCATGAGGAGCAGCTGATGCACTGTACATTCATGTTAGCTTATGTCAAAGTACCTTGGTTGTCTGCCAAGTATTTATCTAGAAAAGAGATATGTGTGCTTTTCACTGGACTTCAAGAACAAAAATTTCTACCAAAGGCAAGTGCATCAGGAAAAATGTATAAAAAACTTTTATAAAGATATTTTTAGTTGATCTCAGTCTAAATATAACTTGACGTTTGGGATTTTCCTCAGGCTTCAAGTTTACCAGCAGCTGCGTGAAGAATTAGCAAAAGTGAAGACTCTACAAGGCATTGTAGATGTCAACAGGGAGCTGAAACTGCGATGCCAGGTACCAAGATCTAATCTCCCAGAGCAGCACTGCCCGCACTTGGTGGGAACATAGCAAGTATGTCATGCAGGTGACATCCATTAGTCACTTCTCTGGAACTTTGTGGCTTACCAACCTTTATATTGGTAGTTTACTACAGCAGCATCCCTTTAAGCCTGGACAACTTTACATAGATCACGTTGATTAGGAGTTACAGATGTGCTTCAATTCATCTGTCTTAGAGGGCTTTTTCATCTGTGTGTAACTGTCAGCAATTGTTAGCTTAAATTCCAATTTGTGGTTTCCCGGAGTTTGAAGTGTTAGTGTATTTGAAATGTTTAGTGTATTTCCTGAGAACTCCAGGAAAACTGACTGCAACTCTATGCCACAGGAAGAAATAGCTAATCAGAAAGAAGGAGAAAAGCCAAAAGAAGGGTTGCCTTTTTTCCACTGGATCTGTCAGCCATACATCAGGCCAGGGTGAGTTACCTATTCTGATACGTAAAAAATCCTCTCCCACCCATATCGTCAGTACAAGCCACTGATTCTTTTCTAGGAGCTTACATTCATTTATAAAAAAAGTGAAGACTTTGGATTATTTTTATTCTACTTTGTTTTTTTGCTAGTTATTCCTTTGTTTGTGGAGATGTTGCTCATTGTTTGCAACTTCTCCTTTGGATCCTCCTCAGATTTCTCTCTCTCTGGAAAGTGAAAACCAGGAATCCCACTGCAGCTCAGAAAGAGAACCTGATGTGCAGCAAATATGCTACCTGACCGTGCCTTATTGTTACCTGCAACACGAATGTTGCTGGTAACTGCCATGGTAGCAAAGAGGGGAACTAAATTGTATTCTATAAAGGATGCTTGTAGTGTATGGACAAGCTTTTCAGATAGCTTATTTCCCTTCTGCTGAAAATTGGGCTGAAGAAGAGAATGTGTGTCAAGATTAATACTTAAGTAAATACTTAAATAAATGCTTAAGTAAAACCTGGGAATAACAGGTGCCTAATTTAAATGGCCACCTTTAATTGACTTTCCAACTGATGTATCTGAGAGTGTGTCTGTTATTAACTGCCAATGTTAACCAAAAAAGTTAGGTTTTTCTATTACACTTCTAAGGGCAATACCACTTCCTTGTAACCATGATAGAAAGGTTTATGGTTTACCCAGATTTCTGTAAACCAGAATAGAGGCCAGGGGACAGCTACTTCTTTCCTCCAGCCAACTTACGATGAAATTCACTGTTTCAGGCCAAAGGAGAGATGCAGGGAAAATGGAGCCAGTGGAACTGAAAAAGGTGTGCGAGGGAAACGTGCTCTGGAAGAGGAGGAAGATGGAAGTTCTGAGCTTCTGTCAAAGAATAAACAAAAAAAGAAGTTAAGAAATCCAAATAAGAGCTTTGATCCATCTTTAAAACGTAAGTTCCATTTATTGCATAAATGCGTGGAGAGTTGCTGACACCACCTTTGACATAAATTGTTGCTATTTATTTTCCTTGCTTGTGTACTTGTAGAAACTTCTTTAAAAAGCAGGGGACTTGTTGGGAAATTTCAATAGCAGGCAATGTGATTCAAATTATGTTCATTAGTAAAGAAAACAAGGATCAAAGTAGTAGGTCAGTGATTCTCTAGAAGCATCTTTTCAAGATCAAAATGCTTTACAAGCTGAGTTGTAGCTGTCACTAGTATTTGAAATTGAAATTTTGTATGCATTTCAAGCAGATGTCCTCTTGTTTAATGCTTGACTTGAGGATTAAAATTTTCTATGTTTGGATTTAGCTGAGAGGCACTTAAGAATTCAAAGTATCATTACCTTAGCACTGTTACTTGAGGTACAGTATTTTTATTTCAAAAAGATTGTCTGGCTAGAAAAGCAACAAGCTTTGTCTGATCCACTTTTTTTTTTTAACTGACTTCTTCCACATAAAAATAACCATTGCTGAAATCAGTTTTCTCTCTTTCTCTCAGCTAAATATGCAAAATGTGATCAATGTGGAAACCCTAAGGTAAGTCAGTACCAGTGTCCATAAAAGCATTTCCATTAAATGGAAATTAAATGACCATGTAGTGGTCAATCTTGCAATATCTGGATGGAGACAAGTGACAAGTGGTGTCCCTCAGGGGTCTGTACTGGGACCAGCACTGTTGAATGTCTTCGTCAATGATGTGGACAGTGGGATCGAGAGCACCCTCAGCACATTTGCAGATGATGACACCAAGCTGACTGGGGCGGTGACACACCTGAGGGACAGGGTCTTCCATAGGGACCTGGACAAGCAACTTAATCTAGTTGAAAATGTCCCTGCTCTATGCAGGGGGCTGGATGAGATGACCTCTAGAGGTCCCTTCCAACCCAAATCATTCTATGATTCTGTTCTGTTATTTAAAACTCTAAGGTAGGTCTGTGCCAGTGCCCAGTCACACTGGTGCATGCAGGTCTTGCTGGTAAGTTTGTGTTTGGGGGGGAAAGTCTCAACCATTAACTGTAGCCAATCTCTGAGGTTGAGGGTGCTGCACAAAAATCCCTAACATATATAGGTTCTTTGAGAGAATTTGCCTTCCTTTCTAAAACAAGTGCAGTTTTACTGCTGCTGAGAGTATTTATTGCTAAGACAGTTGAGTGAGTTAAATGAACTTCCCAAGATCTCTCGGAAAAAAAATCTCCAAACTTCCACACGTGTGACACGCGTATATTTTACTGTGAAACTAAAAACAAACCCCCTCTTACTATGGTTAATGGAGGATGGAGTTTTTCTGCAAACTGAGAATTTGAATAACTGGTGTGGTTCTTAGTGTACTAATAAAAATACTTTAAATGTCATCACAGTATACATCACGAGTGTCAGGCAGCACCTGCAGCTCTGGTTTGTGTTGGGTTTGTATCTCTGCTCTTACCAAAACAAGCATGAACATCTCCTCATCCTCAGTTCTGCCTCCGTAGCAAATTAACGTTGACCTTCCCCAGTAGCAATGTGAAACAAGGCAGCTGTTTTACAGGTTGTGTATTGAAACTTCAAATATTTGATATTTGCAAAGAGTTCATTTTGCTTTTGTTTGTTTCTTTTTCCCTTGGGGAACATAGCTGTTTCCTTGATAGGGTGGTATTGCTGAGTTGTGTGAGCAGAGTGTATTTATTGATGATAATATACCTGTAAAGCAGGGTGTAAGATGCAAGAAGTAATTCTGTGTTCTAGCTTTAAAATTAGCATTACACTCCTGGGGGTGGGGGAGATTGGAACACAAGCATATAATGTTGCTCCCTGTTACAACACTGGTATCACAGAGCAGCAACAGCAGCCAGCTGGGGCTCGATTTGAAACTGAAGCTACTGAAGAAAATGTGGGGGGGTTTGCTGTGTTCATTTTTGGGAAAACATTGAGCACTAGCCTGGCCTGCTTTCCCCTTTCATAGTTAATCCAGGTGACATTGATTGGTGCATCAAGCAGGATTGTGTGCAGTCAGGCTTAGGCTCGTTTTTGTTATGCTCTTGCATCACTGTAATATTGCAGGCAGCCCTTGAAATCTTGTGACTGGGCCTGTAATTTTTTTTCCCCCCTAGATTATGTGTTTCTGAGCTATGTCATGTAATGGGAGGGCAGGGGGAGGGGCAGAGGGGAGAATAAGAAGAAACTCAACTAAAGCCTCCCTAAACATGAATGACTTTTTAACTGGGATGAAGGGAGCCACGCTAAACAATACCCCACTTTCCTAAAACGTGAGCAAAACACCCCAGACATCCAGGCGAGTATAGGCACATTCTCAGTTAGCCAAGACTCAGCTGCTGCTGTCCCCTAAGAGTCCTATATTATATTTTAATAAATATGAAGGTATATTTTAAGCTGTTAGTAGGGAAGTGGTATCTTAGGCATAGCTACAGATGGTAGCATATGTCAGACACTGTGTTTCATGTTGCAGAGAACTACAGCAAGCTCACAAGCACCAAATGGGCTCATGCTTGTTCCAGAGGGCTTGCAGCATGTGCCTGCTTGTGGTGGGTAACTCAGGCTGCCCAGCAGCCTACTGGGGTTGTGCAAGTTGAAGGTGGATTTTTGGTTGGTTGCACTTTTTTGTCCTTTATGTGCAAACAGTTGATAGCTGGGGCTTCCCCCTGCAGTATAACATCAACTCTGTCATCTTCATTAGGCTGAGTACATGGGTTTTTTCCAAAGATCGAAACGGGCAGAGCTGTATTGTTACTTATTATAGTCAACAGTAGTAATTTTATTTTCCCTGACACGAACTTCTTTATACCCGCATCCCAACCCAGGGCAATAAATGTGTGTTTAACATGTGCCGAGGATGCTGTAAGAAAAGAGCATTCAAGGAGACAGCAGACTGTCCAGGTAAGTGTACCTTGCCTTACCAGGCATCAAGCAAATATCTCATGTCCCATTTACATTCATTACTTTAATCTTTGAGTTATGGGGTGTAGGTGAGTGTTAAAATCTACATACATAGGTATCTAAAAGTTTATAGTACCATTTTAAAAGCCTGTTCTTCCTTCTGTGTATGTTGTTTCTTCTACTTCCAAAGCCTCAGGATGCAGTTTCCATAGTGAGGACCCATTCTTTACAAGGAAGGAGGTATTCTGTTTACCAGTGTAGTCATCTCATTTCAGGTTGTTGGTTTGGGTTTTTTTGCCCTTTTGCTTCTTCAGGTCATGGATTACTCTTTAAGACCAAGTATGAAAAATCCCTTTCATGGCAGCACAGTCAAAGAGGAATTCAACCCCCAGAGATCAGTCAGAGAGGAGATGCAGAGGTTGGGGAGACGGCGATGCTGAGGGAGGCTGGTGACAGTGCAGTGTAAAGCTTTGGAAATGAACAGTCCAAGAGCTCCTGCCAGACCACTGCTTCCCTGGGCCAAAGAATGTGCCATCTCCAGCTCACTGTCAGCTGGGTGAACTTGTTCCACATGATTAAGTTCTGAAAAAGTTTTATTTAAGTAAAAAACTGCTTACTCAGGGAATTATCCTGCATTTGAAATAAAAAGGATGCAATTAAATGTCTCATGCTGTATTTTAAAGACTGCAAATGCTGCATTTTCGGGTGAGGACAACTTCTATAAGCTGCCATCACATCCTGCCACTTGTATGCTCATTAACCCTTCATGTTCTTTTTTTTAATATCGGGGAATAAATTTATTGTATTAGAACAGACTCCTGGCATGCTAAAAATAACAATGTCAGTGACTTACTAACAGAAAATGTGTCACATCTGTCAGTGTTTCAGTAGGCTACATTTTCAATGCAGCAGTACTTGGAAAATGTGAATGTAAAATCATAGGTTGTTGCTATAACCACATTAACAATTGCTAGTTTCTTATTATGGTATGATAAAACTTAACAGTATTCCATGAGCCAAAGGTTGGGGAGGATGACATCTCTGTTTTAACAGGGTTGTCTAAAAATACATGGTAAGTTGGAACCAAGTCCATGAACATTTCTCTGCTCAAGGTCTCATACTTAATTATATGATCATTCTTTCTCCTTCCCACCTGATAAATTCTGAGAGAAGTGTGTCAAAACCAGATGCAGTTCTACACATGCCTTTTTTAAGATGGGAACTTGAAACCACCTCTCCCACCTCCTGTGGAAATAGTCCACTTCTTCCCTCGCATAGTCATACATGTTCAAACTGTCAAGTATTCCAAGTCCCCTGGCCTGTTCCCCCCTCTTCTAGTAAAAAACCTGAAAGTTCATTATCCTGGAATTTCAAGCTGCTTAACTGACATTTACGGTTTCCCCAAAATATCAGAGAGCTCAGTCATTCTGCTCACTATGCCAGAGAAAATGTACAAAGTCCGAAAAGGCATTTGCACGTGCAACAGCCAAGTTCCAACACAGGAGGACTAGGGCTGGATGAGAGATTCGGGTTAGCTTCTTACCCACACAGATTTTAGAACACACCTCTCACAAGTAGTCTCATCACAGAATCGCCAGTGTGAAGGAACGATCAAACTAGCTTGAGGCTCCTAAATTCAGAAAGGGTCTTACAATTGAGAATCCTAATTGAACACATTTTGATACAGAATTAGTATTTAGGATATACTTGTCCCCATCCCAGTGCATTTCTTAACAAGCACAATGGAGAAATGCAGACAGACCCTACCTTGTCCGCTCCTGTTCCGTGGCACGGCTGGAGGCTGCCAGGGTCCTAACACAGGGTGCAAAACCACTAAGTTTGGCACTGCAACATAGACCTCCCTCTATGCATCCAGCTACGCATCACCACACTAATGGAAAAAAAGTTTCAACCTGAACTTTCAACAGCCATGCTAGAAGATGCCAACCTTGCAGTTACTAAAGCAAAGCTGTCCACATGACCCATGGCCCACTAACTGATCCTTGCGCACTTGGAGGCCCAGTTACAACATGAGCAAAGCCAAGCCAGTTACTATTCACACTGGGCACACCTGCACTAAGGAGGGATTACTTTCAGGCTAGGCAATATACTAATTATTCTGTTTAATAAAAAAATTGTAGTCTGCCAACTCAGCAAAGTATTCGCCTGTTTTGTTTCTGTTTCACAGGCCCTTAAGAAGATATATACTATTTAATTTTAATGGAGTAGGGAAGGAGAAGGCAGTGCTCTGCATTTAAAATGCTGTTGAAAATGATGCTCAGTCTTCAGGTTTGTGGGAAAATGGATTCTCATATCTAAATTTTCAGAGGCACACACGAAAAAGTTGTGGTAGTTTGCCTGCCTAAAAAGAAAGCCAGTTGCCTTTATCTGACAAACAGCTTATGAAAGTAGATATGAGAAAATAAAAAAAAAAAATAGACAAAAACTGCATCAAAACAAAGACTGAAAAACCCAGATCTCAGCATGTATTTACAGGGTACAAACTTTATGCACAGAGAGGCTTCACAATTATATAAACAGGCACAGGGAGTACAGGGGTCAAAGCTAGAGCTGAAGGTTTAGAGAACTGAAACAGCAGTAATCTGCGGTCAGGGACAAAACGATCACTGGGCCTGATCTACCACCTAAGCCAGATTTTTCAGGTCCTGCCACTTGAGTTCTTGTTTGAATTAGACCATCTCTTGCTAATGCAGCTGCCCTTCAGTCTGTCGCTTTAATAACTGTAGTAAAGCCTAAGCTTGAATTATTTCTTTGCTGCCAAGAAGTTTAATTGCATTATGAGTTTACCAAACTTCTAATGACTGAATCGAGTACATTTTCTTAGAGCTTGACATACCCTATTAGCCAGTTTCTGTTCCTTTTCTAATTAATTTAGCTTGATGAAGTTATCCTATGAGAGAATGTAAAGCTACACAGCAATCCTATGAAACATTGAATGGAATTCAGAGATCCACAGGAACATAGAAGCCAAAATAATATCAGTTGAAGTACAAAGCTCATTTGCAAAGCAGACAATAATCCTTTCCCTACTGCCTAGCAGCATCAGAGGAAGCAGAAGTCAGTTCCACACCTGCTTGGTGGTTTTCACCTTACTGCAAGTTCACAGCTGATAGAATACTGGAAAACTGAAGCACTGACTTGTCTCAGCCTCGGCTGTTACGAGCAGATGGTGTAAGAAACACTAAGAGCATTGTCCTGTGGAGCACACTGCTGCCCCACCACCATCTGCTTCATATAAAGAGTAATGAAGAAGATGGCATAAGTCAAATTAAGTTGGCTGAGACTTTACTCTTAAAAAAAAAAAAAAAAAAATCAGTGCTTGACAAGCACTTTCTACCTATGCACGATGGGTCTTCGTCAGAAGCACTGTTCCTATTATTAAAGTTTCCTCATTTGTTTTTTTCTGAAAGTTTATATTACGTTGGATGTATAAGAAATAGTATCTTTTTCAGCAGCAGTTTTGGGAGCTATCCAGAGGATGGAACAATGCTGAGACCGCTGCTGCAGAGTCCCAGGAGCATTGTACAGATCATACATGCATGGCTTGGGGCAAAGACAGAGCTCTGTTATTTTCTCCCTCACCCAGTGACGCCTTTCAGCCTACAGCAGCTCACAAATGATGCTGCACCAGCCACAGTCCATAATCACCTCCTACGGACCTCCTACTGCAAAACTTGTCAGTGCAGACACTGTGCTGGACAAGTTCTGGGCAGATAATTACCAATCACCCGCAACTACTCTTAACACAAATCTCATCATGGCAGTTACTACATTACCACTAAAAGTGGTTGTGCTAATTAAACTTGCCTTTGCCAAAAGAACAAAGTTCTTCCCAACTATTTTTGTTTTATCCCTAGCCAGGTCATGTAAAGAAAGCAGGATTTACACTGTATGAGGAACCCATCATGGCCTACCACTGGCATTTCCTTATCAACAAAAAGGTGCTGCACAAGTTCATGAAATCGATACAAATGACTTCTTCTAATCGTATCTTAGATGTACGAACATGCTGCACATCACACAAAACTTCATCCACTGAATGACCTTGGTGGTCACGGAATCACTGAAAATTCATTCTATGTGGGTCACTATTTTCCCCTTTGCTACTAGAGAAATTACTTAGAAATTTAAGGTAAGAATAATTTTTACTGGGGAAAACTGCTTATGAATGCAAGTTACCCAGAACTATATCCATACTGTGTTGTATTTTCTGGGTTTTGGGACTGGCGGGCAGTTAGGACTGAGGCAGGTGTTGGAAAATGTCTAGAAGAAGTGTGCCTGGACAGCCCTGACTCCCATCTACAAGATCCTAAAGCAACAGCAGCTTCTTTCACGGGCTAAAGGAGAGAGTTACATGCCAGTAATTCTACACAAAAGCATCCACAATGCCAATGAACTGAGCAATAAAAGAGAAATGCTTGATCACTCCCAAAGAGGCTGCGAGCATTTTTGTCTGGGGGGACAAAAACCGATCACCTGTGCCATAGCTACAGAATGGCCTCGGGCCACAGCCAGAGCTGGAAACTGCTGTTGCCACCTTGTGGGCCCTATGTGGCTGCTGAGGGATGTGTGATGCTGCTTGTGTCCAGAAGAACAGACTCTAGTCAGCTCAAGATATTGCTGACCACTGAGAAGCCCCGCAGCAGAAAGTCTCCAGTAAAGGACAGATGTCATTCAATAAAATCCAGAGAGTGGAGGCACAGACAGCCACCTGGCATGGTGCATTTGACTGGGATGCAAAACCATCTTTTAAAGAGCAGAGTGTAAGATCTTTTCCTTATACATAATAACACTGGCCCATTTTGGGAAGAAAGAAAGAATGTTTAAGTAGTATTATAGGACTGAAAGGCTTTCCTTCACCATGAACAGAAAGCATAGCAGCATTTTCCCTGCATTTCTTACAAGGATGTACATCAATTTACCTGAGGACTCGACTTGCCCGTCTCACTAAACTGGCTATCAGTGATGCTCTACATGAAGTTCTTCCCTCAAAAATAGGAGAATTTTTCCATGCCAAATGGAAGACATTTAACCAAAGACCTCACACGAACTACCATTTCCATTTTCAGCACCTAAGTAATAAAAAGCATGGAAAGCCAGGAAAGACCACTGTTGCTACAGGAATTTTGCTGTTCAAATATTCCTTCAAATTGCACTTTTTTCACAATTCATCCAAGATACATCTCTAACCAAATCAGAAAGCAAAACACAATGGCATACGAAATATCATGAAGCTTAGCAAAAAATCAATGACTTGAGATCAAAATACCTAAACCCCAACTTTAACACAAAACTCCAAATACTCAGAAGCTTTTAAATCCTGCTGTTTAATGCACTAGATAGAACAACTTTAAAAAAAAAGAAGCATGAACACATTATTAGTAACATCTGTAGTCAGTTGCCTGACCAGTCAGGGCTGGATCAAAACTCTTAGGCTTGCCTTACGGATTTGATGAATACAAGGCTGCAGTGACTTCAGAAAATTCAGTACGTCTCCTTTCAGGAACACAGGACAAACACACACACACATACACGTACACATACAAACACACGTACACCCTGGGCTGCCACCTTTAACCCCTTTATAAAAGGAAAAGCAAAACAAATGCACCTGGAGAGCAGGCACCTAAACTGACTCTTTTCAGCGCTTCCACAAGACTTGAGTGGTGTTTTATGGCATTCATCCATGCTACCAGAAACAACTGTTGCACATGTGGGGAAACCATCACACACTATGGCAGTAAGACTGGGTAAGCAGCAATATTTGCATGAAGTAGAGATTTACTGCTATGGTAACACTGGACCCCAAAGCCAGGCCGCACGCAACTGGGAAACACATCAAGAAACAGGTCTTTGCAAAGAGAGACCAGAGAGAGAGAACCTGACTACAGGTAAACACAAAACCCTAAAACAAAGGCCTGTGACTGAATGCATGGAAGCAATGCCATGTTTTCTGGTGCAGGTGAAAATTCACCAAGAGTTTCTCAAAGGAAATCTCCTCCCCCATCAGAACTCTAGCTCCATAATTGAGAGCAATTCACTTGTAAGTTTATTTGGAAAGCAGAAAGCTCAGCATTGCTCAAAATCAAGGCAATACTTTCAGGCCAGCAAAGTTTGTCTTATATTTGTCTTATATCATGCCTGTCCATTCAACTAACTATTTTTGCAGCTTTGAAACAAGAAAACTAATAGCAGCTGAAAAACTCTCAACTCAGCATCTGTATGAATAACCTGACAGGTCTTTATGGAGTGGTGGAAGGAGAATGAAGGAAGGTTTTCTACCAAAACTGAAATGATGACCCATTGCAGGGATGCCGTTTCTAAAAAGAACTTCTTTTCAAGGAGAATTTAAGTTATTGGAATATTCATATTATCCACCATCAGCCCTGACCTTCTCAATCCGAGCAAGAAGTGAGGCAGACAGGGACAATTTGTGAAGCTCAGCATTTAGGGGGTGAGACACTGGGTACAGTCCTGAGGGACCATTTCTTTTGGTAGTGCACGAAGTTTTTCACATGTTGGTGCTCATTCTGGACTGGCTGTTAGCTGGAGTGAGCTCCCCTTGGCTACCTTCCCTCGGAGGAGACTGCAACAAGACCAAAACACATCCTAGTTAGTGATGTGTAAATATTCCGCAGCCTGCTTCCTGAGAGACAAAATGAAGCACAGGTGAAGCACAGCAGGATGGCAGCAGGGGGACAGCATACCCCCAAGTTCATAAATAATGATGGCTTTGTGTTTACAACTTCTACAGTTCACAAGAACTTTTCCTAAAAAAAAGTCAAATCAGAACTTTTAAGCCACTCTTATTTACTACACACAAGGTGCTGTTGGCCCCAGAAGTTGAATTCTATCTCTCAGGGACTAATATACTGTAGAAATTAACACATTCTGTGCAGATGGCCTATCCTGCCTAAAGGCATCCTTTTGGAACTGCAACTTCTTCTGCTGAAAAAATTACTTCAGACAATCTTTGTTCATAAGGTAAAAGATATGTCTGTCAAGGATAGAACCAAAGGAATTATTCAGAACTAACCCAACCATAGAAACTTCAAAGGACATTCTGAGTTGTACAAGCAGGTTAATGTATTGGCTAGAAACACCTGTTCCTTATATATAGTATTTACTATTGTAACAATTTGTCCAATCATGAACACAATAAATTCATTCCCTTCCAGAATCTTCAATTCACCAACTTCTATAGTTTTAGTTAGAAAAAAAAAAAAATTAACATCTTAACACTGCCTTTAAGTCCCTGTTTAACACACCCATACCTTGACATGTATCTGGTTGCGCAGGACTGCGGCTCGCAGGATCATGGCTTTGGCACGGCGCTGAAACTCTTTGCCCATTAGTAAAGACTTCTCAAAAGTTGTGCTGCGCTGATCTACATCTCGAGCGTAAAGAATCTATAACAAATACAAAGAACTGTACAGGAGCTGTGGCAGGGTTCCACAGCAGGAAGCCCTCTCTGCACAAGGGAAAACAGCTAAGGCATTATGGAGCCTGAGGTCACACACAGCTCACCCCTACTGAACACACCAGGCCCAACAGATGAACGCATCTTCCAAGTGTCCCAGGAATGGCGAGTTTCTAGTCTTAGTAAGTCTGTTCAGTCTACAATCTGTGGCTGAAATGCACTCACCTTACTGTGCGAGTCTATTCTGGCATTGATCAGTCCCTCCAGGATCAGCTGAGTGAGTTCATCTTCTAGAGCAGCCACTGTGGTGTTAAAAGCAGTGGCCATCTTGCGCATGTCTGCTGACACATAGGGGCTGAAGTACTAAGAAGAAGAAAATATTCAGTTGCCAAGGGCACTCTCCACCCTCTGAGAAACTAGGGGAAGAGGAACTGCAAAAAGATGACCTATCTCCCTGTTTATCCACCTCTCGGGATGACAGGAACAATTACCTGGATAAGGGCACGATTTCTAATCTGCGTATAGAGTGTCCTGACGTGAGGTGCAAGGTACATATCCAGCAGCAGGTTGTCCTGTGCAAAACAATAAACCACAGCAGAAGCTGAGAAGCAATCTGGAAAAATATATTGTTCCTGTGTTCTGAAACATTTATGTGTATATACTTAAACCTTAAGAATATTACACTTCAGCAAGACAATATGATAAAACAAGAGTGAGTAAAAGAACATTAAAAGCATTATGTTTAAAACATTTATCATTTCTCTCTACCCTCAACCGATAAACTACTCTCAGTTTCCATTTGCCACGTCAGGAGACAGAAGACACAGAAGAACTGAACACTTTTAGTAGCTACTTTTGACAATCACTGCTCCTCACAAAAGGCTAGGCAAAGGGAACTTTTAAGGTCTGTTCCACACTGCTCTCCTGCAACTCACCTTCATCTCATCCAGCATCTTCAGGCATGAAGCATATTTAGATTCATAAAACTTGAAGATGATGTCACGAACCTGTGGCTCCAGCTCCAAAAACAATTTGAAGGAGCTACAGATAAAGATGGCAGTGATCAGACATTGGAACGCACCACTTAAGTACCCCATACCCCATCACTCCAAGTTGCAAAGGTTAAAAACTATCATTTGAAGATTCCAAGAATTTACCCTCTAACAGAGCAGACAGCCCATTTTCAGCAGGGCTGTGAGCCTGGAACACAGAGAGATAGAGCACAGCATCAGAGCTGTGATGAAGAAAGGCAAGCAACTTTTGATAAACCAAGTAGTAGAAGTGTTTGTCCACACGAAACAAAATAATGGACAGGAATAGGTCAAAATCAGGATACATAACCAGAAAACACAGGCCATATCTGTGCTTCCACTGTAGCCTGTGCTGGCCAGCTCTGTGTCCACTTTAAAAGCACAGCCTTCATTAAGTACAGCATGCCACAGACAGGTCAAGCACGCCACTATCTCAGAGAAATAACCTATTGTGAGTGTAGTGGATCTTAGGGATGCACACTCTTTTTCAGCACACTCCCAATTCTTCATCACAGATTTTTGAACCCTGAGATCTCACCCTATGGATCAGACCATAAAAATGGGTAACAAACCCTTTTCCACATCAATTTAAAGTTACTGCTTCCATACACCTAGCTGACAGGAATTCAGTGTCACTGCAATTCAACCTATGACATACAAACATCCACTTTCTTCCAAAGACCGTAATTCTCTTAACCTTGTATATGTCATAGTGAGATTATGCTCCAAGGTGTACTAACAATTATTAAATTATTTTCACGATTAACATACACCAGAACAAGGGGCAACATGAAGGCAAATTATCTTAACAGCTGCCTCTGACAGAGGGCTGTGTTGCTCTGATTTAATATCTGATATGGGCCACTGATGGAGACAGACAACTGGGCTATGCAGATGCTGGATCTAACCTGGGCTGGAAACTTATACTAAGAAAATTTCAGCAGTGATTAACCATTGTGTTTTAGACAGTGAAACACTACTTAAAGCTAAAGCCAAACCAAGGCTCAGTGATTCTTTCTCTCCTCTATGAGAAAGCTACTGCTCTTGTCAGAATCCACTCTCCACCAAAGTCCTATGTCCCAAAAGATGTCCAGTACATACAAACATCACTCAAAGCATCACTCACCTACTGGAGATAACATTTCGTTGAAGCTCCTGACGGTCAAAGGTAGCAAGGGCACAGAGCCCACCATACACAGCCACATTGCTGGGAGATAACAGCTACAGAGAAAGGGAGACACAAAGAGAAGGCTGTCACTGACTACCAAAGTGGTATAGGGTTGGCATTAAGTATTCTACCCCAGGGCTTGCTTTCTTTCTCAGTGACACGATTAGTCCTTGTCAAATGCAGTAGAACTACTCAGCTTGCTCTAACCCACGGTGTGGGGTGATAGGGCCAGAGCAGTGACACTGCTAAGACAGCAGACGCCAATTCCAACAGATTTTTGATTGAGCAACACAAAATATAAACCTCACAGGTAATTCCTATGTGATCTAGAGTAGAACATTTAGAGAAGCCAAGAACAGAGCCTTTAAAAAAAAAACGAACAACAAAACCAAACCAACCAGCACAGTTCACAGCACCACCAAACTATACAGGAATGCTGCAAGAATAACTACATCTGAATTTTACAACCTAATACTTCAAGAATTACATGCCCTCCAAGACCTGCACTCAGCTCCCTCTTGGTCCTCACCTCAGGGAAATCACAGTGATCAAATGATGCCAACAAGAAGCACTTTGCTGCTTGTTTGTACTTCCGGGCAGCTAGTTCAGCCAAACCTAGGAACCAGAAAAAGTTAGTCCTTTGTTTACGACAGTATACAAATTAGGAGAAATTGAAAAATCTGGGGTAGTAGGAGAGGCCCCCAGGTGGTTGCTAGTGTCTTCACTACGGAAGTAAAACAAGTCAGACTGTATCAAGCGTCCTTTAAGCTACGTTGAGTCACACAGGTATCCTCTCTGAAGAAACTCAAGAAGAAGAAAGAGATGGCAAAAAACAGCCAGCAATTCTATCTCATCAGCTTCATTAAATTTTGCATGTCTGGTGCGGAAATACAAAGTCTGTCAAATATGAGAGAAAAAATAAACCAAGCACACACTGTTGTCCAAGAGCCCTATGGACACCTAAGAGGTAGAAAGACAGGCAAACCATACAGGAAGCTGAAAGACCCACTCACCTGCTGCACATTTCAGTTTGGTGAGAATTGCTTGTGTCTGGCTATCTCTTTCTCCTCTTTGCTAAAGCATAAAACAAAGCAGTAGTGAGCAAGCAGTATGAAAGCCTTTTTGCTTACAACTGTGCTCAGGATATTTCATCCTGATAATTAACTTGCAAATCTCAATGGCAAGATAACTTAATCTTGCTTGGAAAATAAGGCAAAACTGAAGATGGGAAGCATCCATTTTTACCATGAGTCAGATTTTGTACATATATTATCATGGGAGAAGTCATAAAGGGGGAAAGGAAGAAATTGCTTTACAACTTTTGGAAACAGAAAACAAAGGGAAAACTCATGCAAGTTAAAAAGCAGGAGCTTACTTCTGCAATTTCTGGTGTAGACTCAGCCTTGCTTACATAGCTCAGAACATGAGACCAATTCTGGAGGTAAACACTGACCTGCAGAGAGCCAGAAACAATGCGGGGTAGGCATGGATAAATGGCGTTCCTTAGATAAGCTGCATCTTTGTGGACACGAGATACACAGCAGGTATCACAAAGACACCAGGTACCGCTTCAGGCAAATCTTCCTACCTTGATAACATTGAGACACATGTTGATGACATGTTTAGCACTGGTGCAGTAATCACGGGCTCGCGAGTAACACTTGAGAGCGTTGCTGAGGTCCCCACAGTCCAGGTAATGATCACCTAAGTCATCATGGCCTCTCCTGGAGCACAGGAATTAAAAGACCAATGAACTGTGTGCTCAGAAAGGGACAAAATCAGTTTGTTCCAAGTAAGTAACTCAACATGCTGACCTAAGGAACTGAATGCAGCTGACATCCTGTGTTAACCGCATGGAGAGCAAAATGCTCTTCCTTACTTCAACAGAGCCTTCTGCATCTCACCTGATACTCTCCTTGATGGAGTTCCCTTTGTAATTTTTCAGATCTGTATCGAGCTTCTCCAGTTTAAGAAGAGCTTTTTTGCGTGTAGCTTCAACCCAAGCCGTGTCAAGAGGAGGGGGTTCAATTCCACTGTCAGGGACAGCATCAGGTGTATTCTGCAGTTCTCTGAAAAAAAAGTATTTGAATGGGACTACTAAGCTGCAAACATTTCTAAACAGAAGTCTGCTAAGTGCCTGGCACTGTTACCCTAACAAACAGTACTGCATACAGTACATATACTGCATACAAAACAGACCAAAGAAAAAATAAGAATAGTGGAGAAAAAAGAAAAATACTGCTAAAATTTCCAGTGGAAACAATAACATAAGCATCACAGATGTTTACAAACACTTCTCAAAATTATCATAATGATTATTGAGATGAACATACTGTCACACACGTGGTAAAGATTCCTAGGGCAAAACAGTCAAGAAATCATCAAATAGGCATAGCAACAAAAATAATGCAAAGATGGGAAGTGTGGATGAATAAGTGAGGCATCAAAAGCTATTCTTAACTGCAAACCTGTTGTTAGAGGAGGGAAAAAGCCAAAAACAAGGCAAAACAAGGTGAAGAATTAGCTTAGGTTTTAACTTATGAACACAAAAGCATCTACAAGAGGTTTCGTCTCCATAATCTACCTGAGGAAAAACAACTGTGTTCATTAATATTTGAGGCAGTTGCAAGGACTCAACTCACCTCAGTATCTACCTGCAGCTTTTTTAAGCACTAAGATTTCAGAATGAGATGTCCTCTGTGCTTTACCTTTAAAAAAAGCATGAGGACCTTAGGCCTGAACACACATTTTACTGCTATTAAATACTAAGGGCAAAGACAACTTGCATAAGGTACATGGCTGGTATTACATGCAAAGTCCTCCACTGTGGCACATCGGTCTTAACTCTCTCAGAAAAGCTCCCCAGATTTCCATGACCTCTTAGTACCTGGTGGCCTCAGACAGCTTTCTGTGGATTTCTTCATACACATCAACATTGAAAGTTCTCTGGACAAATGACAGAGCCATCTTGAGAGCCTCCACCCGCAGCTGTGGGCAGTGATCAGCAATGAACTGCAGCCGCTCAATGCGCATCAGCCCACTGTAGCTGGACGCATACTGCTCCAAATCCTGCCAACAAAACCGGGCCTCAGAAGGTGAAAATGGACACACTAAATCAGGCCACTACACTGTGACCTGCACAGGTTTTCCTGCAGACCTGACCCCTTCAAGGAGGACAGTATCACTCAGCCAAACAAAAAATCAGGTAAGGTTAGCGCATGTCTGCTTTCTTCAAACATTAGTAATTTCTTCAGAAGTCTGCAGTATATTACAATTTACGTTCTTTAAATTTCAGTTGTGATGCTGTCTGTTAATTAATCAGCTTTAACTTTTTTCAGAAGGGATTTTTTCAAAACTCTTAAAGGAAGAGACCACACCCAAGAAATGTACGACAGCCTTCAGCAGCACATACCAGTGTGGGGTTCTCCACCACATAGTTGATATCAGGTGAATTTTGCTGATCTTCTTGTGGATCTACGTCAATCTGCATGGGCTCCACTGCACCCTAAAATAGCAAAAGGAGGTCAAAAGCAGTTTATTACATCTGAGCAGGAAACAATTATGTGATTCAATCTACTAAGGACTTGTTTAAATTTTAGAAACAAAAAAGGACTCCTCAGTTTTTTGATATACTCAGGATTTTTCTCTAGCCACACCACTAGTCAGCATGACACTTGGTCTAATGCAAGCAGAGTACAGCTCAGCATTCACATGGAGCAGTTTATTTGGTTTGGTATATTATCAAGCAAAAAAGTGAAGAGGTCAATAAATCTGATTCTATAAAGTATCTGAGGCATGCATTCCACTTCTCTTCCTTGAGCAAGAGCAGGCATTAACACTCAGCGGAAGAAGTTCCAAAAGTCAAAAAGTACCAAAAAACTCACCCAAACCCTTTCAAAATTGCTTTCATGCTTAAAAGTAATATTTGGGGGGGGAGCAAAAACTGTTACGCTTTTTAGAAGTATCAAAAAACATAAAGAACAGAATGCAGAAAGGCAATTTCAGAGTATCCAACAAACAGTGAGGAACAATTTGTCTGCACTGCAGAGATCTGCCACCAGTTGAACCATCCTAGTCCAATTGCTTAGATAGGACCTCTTTTGTAGAAACAACAGAATTTTATTCTCCCAGTATATCCTGCACTGCTTCGAGTGCCATAAGGACTCACAGCAGTGCAGTGACCTCAGCACAGCTGCATTGTTACAGCCCTGTGTGTGTTCCAGGCAAGACTAGCTTGCCATCCCACAAACCAAACTGGTCAGCTAGCAGGAAATTCTTTGCCTCCTCCTAGTCAAAGTGTAGGGAACATTTCTCCTAGGAATTACCCATTTAAACTGAAGAAAACCAAGCTGAAAGTCTTTTTATGAAGTGCTGATTTTGTGCAGATATTATATAAGCAACACTTGGTGTAAATTGCACAACTGGATCTCACAAAAGACAGAAATGCCAACCACCTTACCCCCACGAACACCAAATTATTTCCATGTTTTTATTGATTTTGCTGCCTGTTAAGAAATCAGAGATTGAGGGATTTTTTTGGGTGGGTTGATGGTTTGTTTGTTTGGGGGGTTTTGTGAGAAGGAATGGGGCAGATCCAGACTTCCTAACCCCAAAAATTGCATTCACTCACAGTCTGTTTATTCTTTCAAATACATACCAAACACATATCTCAACACTGATGTGAAATCTCCCAAAATCTGAAGTAAAAGCAAGTGAAACACATAAAAGTTTGTCTCCTAGTTCAATAATCTTTCCATGAAGGAAAAGGAGGGAGGGTGCAAAGTTTTATTGTCCAGATCACCACTCAGGAAGACTGTGCATAAAAACAGTTAATTCACCATGTGCTGAGCCCATTGCTTTTTCCACTTTTACCTCCCTTATCTCTTTTCTTATAACATGAACAGTAAGGGCCAAGGTTAGTTTGTTTAGGCTGTGTTTGCCTACCATAGTAAAAATTCAATTACAAACTCCTTAGAAAACAGCATTACAAAGCTAACCACAATTTCAGCTGGTGGAACAGAAAAATTTGTGTCCTGTTATACTGGGAGGCTGCACTCTGCATTTCTTGCTTAACTCCCAGACAAGGAAAAAACCACAAGTCAGATACAAGTCCCAGTAGGACAAGCAAACTCAAATACTTTTAAGCTCTTTATTTGGGAAGAAAGATGCAAAGTTGACTTAAGAACTATTCACAAGCAAATAACAATTACTCCCCAAGATCTCCTGAGCCCCAACGGGTACTTTGTTGAAGGTACCTCACCAGGCCTTGCACAAGCAGATAAACTGGTACCTGAGCTGAAGTCTCCTGCTGTACTTGGGATGAAGAGTGTGACCTATTGCTAGAGAGGGTGTAGTACAGATCTGTCACTGATGAAGGAGCTAAGTTGGATGCTGAACTGTCCCTCATCCTCTCCTCGCTTCCCACACCCCCGTGCCTTGACAGCGATCTTGTTACTGCTAAAACTCGCATAGGATAGCCTTGGCAGGCACCTAGTGTCACCGACCCACTCGGGGCTCCTGGGGCTCTCCTCTGCACTGCAAACTCTCAGTTCCTCCCCACTGGCCACGTAACCGTACCCTCCGCGACCACTTCAGCCCTGCCTACGGCACGTACAACGCGAGAATCAAGCACGGGACCACCGAGCGGAGGAGGACGCCACGAGTGCCGGAGGGCGCTCGGTTGAGCGTTGCTCCTTGCGAACGGCGGCAGAAGCGACACAGACGGGCCCGACGGAAGGGAAGGCGAGCAAGGGCCCGGGACTAGCCGAAAGCGGCTCCCTTCCCGCAGAGCCCAAGGAGAAGGCCGCACCGCGCCCGCGGAGGCCACGGCCGAGCCGGGGTGCCAGACCCCTCGTGGGACGGACGCGGAGCGCGGCAGGGCCTGGCGGGCTGGGCCGGCAGGACAGAGCTGCCCCATACCTGCAAGTTAAAGACCTGGACGGGCAGCGGCATCCTCCCCTCACGCCGCCGCTTCCGGCCGCCCGCCCCGCCCACTCCGCTTCCGCTTCCGGGTCGCGCGCCACCACCAGGCCGCGTTGGACAGGTGAAGCTCTTAAAGGGGCCGCGGCCCCGCGACAGCGGCGCGACGACTTTCGGGCACTCCTTCTGTGGGGCTGCCACCACCTCCCGGAGCGCGGGGCCATGAGGTGGCCGCGCCCTGCGGCGGGGGCCCGCGGGGCTGCAGCATGAACGGACCCTGCCTGGGGTTGCGCAGGGCCGGGGTCCTGCTCTCCCTGGGCGCCGCCGCCCTCCTGCTGCTGCTGCTGCCCCGGG